>JAFLJL010016148.1:0-11520 GCA_018398815.1 Conus ventricosus
CAAAGCCTCTCTCTATTGAACTTGGGTGTACAAAAGATCTGTCATCAGCAGAAGAGACCTTGATGGAACATAAATGTTTAGAGGTTCAGAATGATATGGGGGTACAGTTCAGAATGATATGGGGGTGCAGTCCAGAATGATATGGGGGTAAAGTTCAGAATGATATGGGAGTACAGTTCAGAATAATATGGGAGTACAGTTCAGAATGATATGAGAGTACAGTTCAGAATGATATGGGAGTACAGTTCAGAATTATATGAGAGTACAGTTCAGAATGATATGGGAGTACAGTTCAGAATTATATGGGAGTACAGTTCAGAATGATATGAGAGTACAGTTCGGAATGATATGGGGGTACAGTTCAGAATGATATGGGGGACATGTTCAGAATGATATGGGAGAACAGTTCAGAATGATATGGGAGAACAGTTCGGAATGATATGGGGGTGCAGTTCAGAATGATATGGGAGAACAGTTCGGAATGATATGGGAGTTCAGATCAGAATGATATGGGAGTACAGTTCTGAATGATAAGGGAGTACAGTTCAGAATGATATGGGAGTACAGTTCAGAATGATATGGGAGTACAGTTCTGAATGATAAGGGAGTACAGTTCTGAATGATAAGGGAGTACAGTTCAGAATGATATGGGAGTACAGTATAGAATGATATGGGCGTACAGTATAGAATGATATGGGAATACAGTTCGGAATGATATGGGAGAACAGTTCGGAATGATATGGGGGTGCAGTTCAGAATGATATGGGAGAACAGTTCAGAATGATATGGGGGCACAGTTCAGAATGATATGGGAGAACAGTTCAGAATGATATGGGAGTACAGTATAGAATGATAAGGGAGTACAGTATAGAATGATATGGGAGTACAGTATAGAATGATATGGGAGTACAGTTCAGAATGATATGGGGGTGCAGTTCAGAATGATATGGGAGTACAGTATAGAATGATATGGGGGTGCAGTTCAGAATGATAGGGGAGTACAGTTGTCACGAGTTTGTCACGAGGCCTATGACGATTGACCCATCTAGGGTGGTGGAATTATTCATTTATTTATTGTCGTTGTTGTAGTCGTGTATCCGTCCCTTAATGTGGCTTGTGGTGTGTTTGCACCTTAATGTCGTTCAGCTCAGGTTAGTTTACTTTCTCTCTCTCTCTCTCTAATTCCACTGCCCGTGCAATTCATCCTGCAGGTTCACGGGTGGCTGGTACCTTTCGCTTGAACTGGCTGTCTCTATCGGCCTCTCACCTGTCTTTTTACCTGCCGCACGTGCTGCATTCCTCTTAGGCTTGAGGTATTCTCACGGTGACGTAGGGTGGCATGTTGGCCGCCATCGGTTAGGGAGGTTTGCTCTTCACTCGAGCGGAAGATGTCTCTGGGAGCGCCTGCTCCGGTTCTGGTTCTCTACCACTTCGTCGAAGGTACGGTCGGTACCTTCATTCCTACAGTCGGCCTGTAGGAGAGGGACATCACAACATCATCTCTTTTCCGCATCTGCGCTGCTGTCCTCTCGACTGGACAGAGGGCAGAGAGTCGCTTGACCCGCCACTTCTGGGTCACCCACGGGTAGCTGGTAAGCATCAGTTTCGTGGTTCGTTTGGTTTGTTTTGTTGTTGTTAGCCGGCTAATTCTCTTTTGCGCAATTTCCTTTTGTTTTCAAAATTATAAAAAATATTGTTTGAGACCACTTTTCTCTGGTTAATTCAATCTTTAACCTGGCCATTCTAAATTATATCCAAACGTCTTTCTCCTTTTTATGCATCTGGTGATGCGGTAGTCGGTAGGGATGGGGAGAACCTGGTGATTCAGGGTTGGTACTTGCTTGGTCTCGCTCGTCCGCCCCTGTCACAATCACCGGTCTCTTATTCTGCGGCCACCGTCTGTTTGTGTGTGCAAGGGAACGAGTTTTATGTTTGCGAGCGTGCGTACGCATGATTAGTCGTTTGGATGCGTGGTTGGAGAATTGTGTCATTTTGAAATGTTGCTATAAAATGTGGGGATAATTGTGCCATTGAATTATTATTATTTGCAAATGTGGTGGCGGTTATAAAGCAATGGTTGCTGTATTAGTTCAGTTCCTAAGAAAGGAAAATGTTGAACGTGAGTGAGGGAAGGATGAAGATATAATTTGCTATTCGTGTGTTTAGCCTGTGAATGTAAGCTCTTACCTGCTTCGTGTGAGGAGACCTTTAGCGAACATTCCTCAGTTGGTTTGTTTACTGTGTTATGCTCGGGTCTGTGTTGGGCTGGTGCTATTGATGTGTTCGACAAGCCTCCCCTCGCCCATCATGCGAGGGGCTGTTAGGATTTAACAGCATATGCCAGACCGTACTGACTGCGGGGTTCCAGTACCCTTCCTTCTTTCCTTCCAGTTCCTTCCGTTTCCTCTCCTCCCGGGGGATTCACCCGAAGCTTGCTGAAGCTTGCGCTGTTGGGGCCACGCACTGGTCGAGAAGCACGTGGACTTTGCTGGAGGATCCTGGCCCCTGTCCGGGACCTTCAGCGACAACGCCTCGTCCCACGGGACGCGTTCTCCCGCGTCCTCGGACTTCCTACGGCCCATGTCGCCAGGGTGGTTCGCTCTGTGTCGTGCGATTTGGGTGTGTGTGTGTGTCAATGGTGTCGGCATTGAAAGACACTTCGTTCAAGAACCGACCCGGTTTGGGGCACCTGATGCGACTCGGTGCTCACAGTGGACTTTGGAGAGGCAGGGGTGTGGGGGAACCACACGAAGCACGGAAAGGAATGTGCGCTGGAAAGGCTTATTTATGATTATGGTTATGTTGTGTGCGTTGAAATGCTTGTTTGTGACTATGGGTATGTCGTGTGTGTTGAAATGCTTAATTGTATGTATGCCGTGTGTGTTGAAATGCTTGATTGTGATTGTGCATGTTGTGTGTGTTGGAATGCTTATTTGAGACTATATGTGTGTTGGTGTGAATAAATGGGGTGTTGTATCGTAATCTTTCTTGTGTGGTCTCTTGCGTGTGAGTTCAGTCACTCCCTTCACTCCCATCCAGACCGATCCTGTCAGGGCAGACCTCCAGGGGTCGGTCGTGACAACAGTATACAATGATATGGGGGTACAATTCAGAATGATATGGGGGTGCAGTTCAGAATGATATGGGGGTGCAGTTCAGAATCATATGGGAGTACAGTATAGAATGATATGGGGGTGCAGTTCAGAATGATATGGAGGTACAGTATAGAATGATATGGGAGTACAGTATAGAATGATATGGGGGTACAATTCAGAATGATATGGGAGTACAGTTCAGAATGATATGGGAGTACAGTTCAGAATGATATGGGAGTACAGTTCAGAATGATATGGGAATACAGTTCAGAATGATATGGGAGTACAGTTTAGAATGATATGGGAGTACAGGTTCAGAATGATATGGGAGTACAATTCAGAATGATATGGGAGTACAGTTCAGAATGATATAGGAGTACAATGCAGAATGATATGGTGGTACAGTTCTGAATGATATGGGAGTACAGTTCAAAATGATATGGGAGTACAGTTCAGAATGATATGGGAGTTCAGATCAGAATGATATGGGAGTACAGTTCTGAATGATAAGGGAGTACAGTTCAGAATGATATGGGAGTACAGTATAGAATGAGATGGGAGTACAGTTCAGAATGATGTGGGAGTACAGTTCAGAATGATATGGGTTTACAGTTCAGAATGATATGGGAGGGCAGTTCAGAATGATATGGGAGTACAGCTCTGAATGATATTGGAGTACAGTTCAGAATATGGGGGTACAGTTAAGAATGATATGGGAGTACAGTTCAGAATGTTATGGGGGTACAGTTCAGAATGATATGCGAGTACAATTCAGAATATGGGATTACAGTTCAGAATGATATGGGAGTACAGTTCAGAATGATATGCGAGTACAGTTCAGAATGTATGGGAGTACAGTTCAGAATGATATGCGAGTACAGTTCAGAATGTTATGGGAGTACAGTTCAGAATGATATGCGAGTACAATTCAGAATATGGGATTACAGTTCAGAATGATATGGGAGTACAGTTCAGAATGATATGCGAGTACAGTTCAGAATGTATGGGAGTACAGTTCAGAATGATATGCGAGTACAATTCAGAATATGGGATTACAGTTCAGAATGTATGGGAGTACAGTTCAGAATGATATGCGAGTACAATTCAGAATATGGATTACAGTTCAGAATGTATGGGAGTACAGTTCAGAATGATATGCGAGTACAATTCAGAATATGGGATTACAGTTCAGAATGATATGGGAGTACAGTTCAGAATGTATGGGAGTACAGTTCAGAATGATATGGGAGTACAGTATAGAATGATATGGGAGTACAGTTCAGAATATGGGAGTACAGTTCAGAATGATATAGGGGTGCAGTTCAGAATGATATGGGGATACAGTATAAAATGACATGGGAGTACAGTTCAGAATGATATGGAGTACAGTTCAGAATGATTTGGGAGTACAGTATAGAATGATATGAGAGTACAGTATAGAATGATATGGGAGTAGAGTATAGAATGATATGGGAATACAGTATAGAATGATATGGGAGTACAGTTCAGAATGATATGGAGTACAGTTCAGAATATGGGAGTACAGTTCAGAATGATATGGGAGTACAGTATACAATGAGATGGGAGTACAGTATAGAATGATATGGGAGTACAGTATAGAATGATATGGGATTACAGTTCAGAATGATATGGGAGTACAGTTTAGAATGATATGGGGGTACAGTTCAGAATTATATAGGAGTACAGTTCAGAATGATATGGGGGTACAGTATGGAATGAGATGGGAGTACAGTCCAGAATAATATGGGAGTACAGCTCAGAATGACATGGGAGTACAGTTCAGAATGATATGGGAGCACAGTTCAGAATGATATGGGGGTACAGTTCAGAATGATATGGGAGTACAGTATAGAATGATATGGGAGTACAGTTCAGAATTATATGGGAGTACAGTTCAGAATGATATGGGAGTACAATATAGAATGATATGGGGGTACAGTTCAGAATGATATAGGAGTACAGTTCAGAATGATATGGGAGTACAGTTCAGAATGATATGGGAGGACAGTATAGAATGATATGGGGGTACAGCTCAGAATGATATGGGAGTATAGTATAGAATGATATGGGCGTACAGTTCAGAATGATATGGGAGTACAGTATAGAATGATATGGGGGTACAGTTCAAAATGATATGGGAGTATAGTATAGAATGATATGGGCGTACAGTTCAGAATGATATGGGAGTACAGTTCAGAATGATATGGGAGTACAGTTCAGAATGATATGGGAGTACAGTATAGAGTGATATGGGGGTACAGTTCAGAATGATATGGGAATACAGTTCAGAATGATATGGGAGTACAGTGTAGAATGATATGGGAGTACAGTATAGAATAATATGGGGTACAGTATAGACTATAATTAGAATGATATGGGAGTACAGTATAGAATGATATGGGATTACAGTTCAGAATAATATGGGAATACAGTTCAGAATGATATGGGAGTACAGTTCAGAATGATATGGGAGTACAGCTCTGAATGATATGGGAGTACAGTTCAGAATGATATGGGGGTATAGTTCAGAATGATATGGAGTACAGTTCAGAATGATATGGGAGTACAGTTCAGAATGTATGGGAGTACAGTTCAGAATGATATGGGAGTACAGTATAGAATGATATGGGAGTACAGTTCAGAATATGGGAGTACAGTTCAGAATGATATAGGGGTGCAGTTCAGAATGATATGGGGATACAGTATAAAATGATATGGGAGTACAGTTCAGAATGATATGGGAGTACAGTTCAGAATGATTTGGGAGTACAGTATAGAATGATATGAGAGTACAGTATAGAATGATATGGAGTAGAGTATAGAATGATATGGGAGTACAGTATAGAATGATATGGAAGTACAGTTCAGAATCATATGGGAATACAGTTCAGAATGATTTGGGAGAACAGTTCAGAATATGGAAGGACAGTTCAGAATGATATAGGGGTGCAGTTCAGAATGATATGGGGATACAGTATAAAATGATATGGGAGTACAGTTCAGAATGATATGGGAGTACAGTACAGAATGATATGGGAGTACAGTATAGAATGATATGAGAGTACAGTATAGAATGATATGGGAGTACAGTATAGAATGAGATGGGAGTACAGTATAGAATGATATGGGAGTACAGTATAGAATGAGATGGGAGTACAGTATAGAATGATATGGGAGTACAGTTCAGAATGATATGGGGGTGCAGTTCAGAATGATATGGGAGTACAGTTCAGAATGATATGGGAGTACAGTTCAGAATATGGGAGTACAGTTCAGAATAATATGGGGGTACAGTTCAGAATGATATGGGGGTACAGTATAGAATGATATGGGGTACAGTATAGAATGAGATGGGTGTACAGTATAGAATGATATGGGGGTACAGTTCAGAATAATATGGGATTACAGTTCTGAATGATATGGGAGTACAGTTCTGAATGATATGGGGGTACAGTTCAGAATGATATGGAGTACAGTATAGAATGATATGGGAGTCCAGTTCAGAATGATATGGGAGTACAGTATAGAATGATATGGGAGTACAGTTCAGAATGATATGGGGGTGTAGTTCAGAATGATATGGGGTAAAATAAGATAATGTTGCTTATAGCCCAGCCGACCGCAAAGGACCACATCAGGGCCGATGATATGGGGGTGCAGTTCAGAATGATAAGGGTGTTCAGCTCTAAATGATATGGGAGTACAGTTCAGAATATGGGGTACAGCTCTGAATTATATGGGAGTACAGTTCTGAATATGGGAGTACAGCTCTGAATGATATGGGGGTACAGTTCAGAATGATATGGGGGTGCAGTTCAGAATGATATAGCAGTGCACTTCAGAATGAAACTGCGATGGAGTTCCAGTAATGGCTTGGAAGCAAAGACAGTAAATTTGCACTTTATTCTTTGTTCAAATGGAAACCAGTAAAGCTATCAAAATGTGATGCAGAGGTTTGCGTAATTTGAAAAAAGAAATGAGTTCATCGACACACTTTTGAATCAGTCACTGAGGTCCTAGGAGTTTCTGTGAAAGGCCAAGAAGAAGCAAATTACAACAGATCATGGACAATATGCATGTGGTGATCAATGTCTTAGTTGCCTCTAGGGTGAGGTATTAATGAAGGGAACTGATGTGTCCCAGTTCAATGCATGCAGTCTGACATTTCTGGATTCTTGATCCTTTGAAAGACAGGTGGAAATGGAACCGAGAATTGTCTCAATCAGTAAAAATGACTCCATGCTTCTAATCAGCTGAGAGTCTCACCACCCTGGAAATGAAACTTCAAAACAGCAGATTAGACAGACTGGCTCTCTCCTGTGGCATGGGCTTTGATAGGGATTTTTTGTTTGTTTCTTTTGTTTTTTTCCTAACTAAACTTGCTGGCTTTTAGAAGGTAAGAGGTAATCAAAGACAGTGCACCCCCTCTAAAAACCCCACCCCCAAATCTAATCCACCTCTCCTGCCTTTACACCCTCCCCCCCCCCCCCCCCCCCCCTTTTTCCACACTGTTTTCACATGCATATTTTTTTTCTGTGCATTATGCATGTCTACCTGTATGACAGCACATGTGAGCTTTAAGCTTCTTCTTTTCCATTTTCATATCTCCAATAAACCTGAATGTGTGGTGTAAGACACTCACAGAGGTGATCAGCCAGTCTGGTCCATGTGTGAAACAATATCTGCAGTAGATGTCATCGTACTCTGGAAACTGCAACAGTCAGGAAAGCATAGCATGGCATATTGTATGACCTTCGAACCCAATCAAACATGAAAAACACAGCACCTTTCTCTGGCAAACGGTAGCAGAAAAAATCCATGTTTACATCCATGATACAAAAACAAAGAAAACAACTGAAAGAGTACAGGAATATATAATACACAAATAAAGAAATAGATAAATTAAATAGAGAAACTAAATTAATTGATTAATCAATCAACAAATAAAAACATATATACAAAGCAGTACTGCACAGCAGCAGCAACATCAATCCTCAAAACAGCAACCTGACTATGGTAGGACCAGCACAGTGTGATGATGCCAGCACATCATCCACAAAGAAAGTTAATGTGTGTCAACATGAACTATGTTCATTTCCCTCTGCTTGAAAACCTTTGTTTGTTTTGTTTCCAGACTGTCAAGTTTTCCAAAACTGGAGAACTGATTACCTGCTCTTCTGAGCTGTGCTTTCCTTCAAATGTTCTGTTCACAAAAAAGTACGCTACAGAGCATCATACAACTATGATAAATAGTAATCGCAGTAACGACTGTGTAGCACTGTTAGCCGAGTTCTGGAGGTAGAGCTCACAGTGCTTCCATACATCATTCATCGCCATGTAACATATCACGCACACATATGATGGAAACATACTCCTTAAAGTGCTTACGTGGAAAGACAGCGGTTTCATTGTGCTTGGAAAGCAGTAAGGTAATCAAACTTTGCAAGGAAGCAGTGAGTTCTTAAGAGTTGGAGCATCTGCAGATAGATAGATAGATAGATAGATAGATAGATAGACAGACAGATAGGTAGATAAATAGATAGATATGACTCTGAAAATCAGAAAATAGGTGAAAATAATCGACTAAGAAACTGACCAGTTAGCCAGTGTAAGGGACACTACTTATGGCAGTTTTCAAATTCACTGCTTTTACATGGTTGCTTCCCTTTGATTTGTATGTTCCTTTTGGTTAGATTGTTTTGATGGCGGCATTGCCAGCAACTCAGAGAGAGAAAAAAGAGAGAGAAAGAGTGTGTGTATGTGTGTGTGTGCGTGCGTGCGCATGCGACCGCGCATGCATGCACACATGTGTGCGTGTGCATATGTTGTGCATGTGCGTGTGCGTGTGTGTGTGTGTGTGCAAATGTCCCTAATGATACTGGTAGAGACGAGTGGTTGGGGGAGAGTGGAGGGGTGTCTTGTCAGCGAAACTGTATTTTGACTTTCTTGAAATTCTGTGCTCATAATTTCACTTTTCATTTACACTGTGATTTTTTATTCTTTTTGTTTTAGTATAGACAGCATGACAGCAGGCTGGTCTACACAAAGCATAGTTCAAGGAAGTAACCGTAATTTTAGTCTCTTGATAAGAAGTTGTTCCTTTGGAGAGTTGTCCCCCTTTGAGTTGTAAAAAAAAAAAGGTTGTGGAATTGAAGATAATGTATTTTGATTTTGTTCTAGCTTACTGCTTTTATTCTTTGTATACAAAAATCTTGTGGGGGAAGATACTAGAAGTATTTATTTGTTGGGTTCGAAATAAATTAATTTAGGAAAAGAAATAACCAAGTTCCCCAAACTACTTCATGTTCCTTGACATAGCAAGTACCTTCCCTTTTTGACGGCTGAAGAGAGGAGGAAACACATTCTCTCTCGAAAGGGAAAAACAAAATTGGCAAAGCGGTCTTTTAATTCAAGGGGCCGTCCTTTCTTCGACTTCGTCGTTGCTGCCACACTTTTATTTTCCTTCTTACATTCGCCTCCCTCCAACCTTGCCCAATTACCCTCATTAACCCTGCACCCAAAGTTGTCCCTGGTCTAGCCCGCAAATATCAATACTCTGCTACCCTGTCTCAATATACCTGCGGCACCTTAGGGATGGGATGATGCTTATGTTGGTCTGAACTCTTTTTGATGATTTATTTAGTGTCTGATGTTAACCTTAATCTCGATTTTGAAAATCTTTTGACTAAAAATCAATGATGTATTCTGGTTAAGTAAACCAGTAGTTGACTGTTGAATTGGAATTGTTCAGTGGGACAAATTAAAATAGTGATATAAAATTGTAAGCCACTGTGTTCGCCTGAGTAAACAAGAGCCTTCCTCAGCCCCTCCCTGTAGAGAGAGTCAGAGTGATTTCCCCTGTTCTTTATCTTTTTGATCTCTGTTTTTTTCCTCCCCCCCCCCCCCCCCCCCCCCCACCCTCTCTCTCTCTCTCTCTCATCTTGCCTCTGCTCTCTAAGTTGGGGATTAGTGTCTGTCTGTCTTCATTTAATTAACCGTACTATCTCTCATTTTTCTGGCCCATTTGCCTTTGTTTTAACAGTCTTTTTTTTCTCTTTGTTCTGGTAACTGGAAAATAAGCAGTTGAATAGGCATTATTTGTCCATATTCAGCAGTGCTAATTGCTGGCGCAGTAATTTTGGTAATCTCATAATGCTGAAATACTTTGAAAATATTTTTTGTGCTCCTCTCCCAATCCTCACCCCTATCCCTCCTTTTTTCATCTGATTGTTAAAAAAATACTAAGCACAGTAGTTGGTATACAGGACACAGCCCAGATCCATCCACCTTCATGATTTTAATGTTGAATTTAGTGTTGTATACACTGCAGTTATGAATGTCTGGAGAGGAGAGGAGAGCGGGGGAGGGGGGGGGGGGGTAATGGTGGTGGGATGGGGTCTATTTACACAACTGAACATGAAGGAACTAAAACTGAAAGCTGTGTATGTGTGTGTGAGAACATGAGTGCATGTAACAGTATGCATGTTTGAAGGTGTGTGTGTGTGTGTGTGTGTGTGTGTGTGTGTGTGTGTGTGTGTGTGTGTGTGTGTGTGTGTGTGCAAGTGTGTGCGCGCATGTGTGTGTGTTTGTGTGTGTGTGTGCACGTGCGCCTGTGTGTATGTGCATGTGTGCGTGTGTGCTCTCATGTTTATATGCACGCAAATGTATGTGTGTGTGTGTGTGTGTGTGTGTGTGTGTGTGTGTGTGTGTGTGTGTGTGTGTGTGTGTGAGTGTGTGTGTGTGTGTCTGTGTGTCTGTGTGTGCATGCGTGTCTGAGTGTGCATGTGTGTGTTTGCATGTACATGTGTGTTTTGTGTGCTCTCATGTTTATATGCATCCAAATGTGTGTGCATGTGTATGTACTTGCCTGCATAAGCATAGGTTTGTATATGTTTGTGTATATTTCACATATTGGTGTATTCCGCATATTGCATACATCTGTGCTGTTATATTACCTTAAACTATGTAAGAAAATTTAAGTTAAACACAGTTTTCATGGACAGCAAAGAACAGCATAGATTCTGATATCTTTATATGTAATACATATTATCTCCATAGTCCAATACTTCTATGGGAGCAACATGACATTGAAAGAAATCTTTGTTTAAAATATGTCCACTTTGTTCAGACTATAACATTTCAAATTTATCAACTCTTCCATTAACAATGTACACAAGCTTTGAGGTTGGATTTCATTTTCAATTTTGCTGCCTGAATGCTAACTATAAATCAATCTTAAATCACTCAGTTTACTTTATATTATTTTGGCTACAATGTTTCTGTTGCTTTTTATACCCGGCTGGAAAAACAGTGGAAGCAAGCCAAAGGCTGGAGAACAATTCCTCTTTCAGGGAGCTAAAGAAAATATCAAGCGACTGTATTTAGTGGTAACTTTCAGAAGGTC
>JAFLJL010016148.1:19923-34284 GCA_018398815.1 Conus ventricosus
ACATTTGAATGATAGGGGGAGTACAGTTCAGAAAATGGTGTACATTTCAGAATGTATGGGAGTACGTTAGAATTATGGGTCGTCAGAATATATGGGAAGTCGTTAGAATGATATGGGTACAGTTCAGAATATATGGGAGTACAGTTAGAATGATATGGGAGTTACAGTATCAGAATTATATAGGTGTACAGTTCAGAATGATATGGGATTACAGTATAGAAATGATATGGGACCAGCCACCGTGGCGAAGTGGTTAACGTCGCGGACTCCCGGCTGGGAGGTCGTGGGTTCGAATCCCATCAGAAGTCATGTGGGTTTTTTCTGCCCGACCGGCTCCTACCAGAGTTGAGTTGCTGCGGACTCAGTTGGGAAGACTGGACCACACAGTCGAGTTTCATCCACTTAATGGATGCGTTTCTGAGAGTGTTGCTCAAATTTCATGACCAACACTGCAGGTGCCTGTATCTCTCGGGCCTGGTTGACGCCGGGATATATTATGAAAGGAAGCGTAGAGTACAGCCCTGTCATGTAGTCTCAGACCGAAACGGAAATCCGTAGCATCATCTTAATCATCCTCATTCTCATCGATCAGCATAAAAAAAAAAGTCTCAAATTCTGTGGCCCTTCATGCCCTGCTCTCATGGTGACCTCAATTTCGATGTCCTCTCCAACGTCTGTGGCCTTGGTTTGGTTCCGTCGAGGTCACCGGTATCGGCGAGTCCATGGGGGCTGTCGTTGGAACGGACGTGGTGGCGCCCTCCGGAGGAGAGCTCACTCACGCCGGCTCCACGACTAAGCAATTATTGTCGTCAGTAGGGGGCTTAGTAGGTGGTGTCCTGCGTATGTTAGATCAGAACAGGCGCCACGAACACCACCGAAGTGACTCGCAGCAGTGCAGTGTCTCCTCCGGTGGGTTGCCTCTTGACGACTTGACATTGACTGCTTCCTGTGGATTGCCGGTGCCGGGGCTGCGGCGGGGCCGACCGGGCTGTGGCTGTGGACGGGGTGTCAGAATGAGCGGCGTGGGTGCACTGCCTCTGAGGTGGCGCAGAGAGTGGGACAGCAAAAAAAAAAAAAAAAAAAAAAAAAAAGAATGATATGGGAGTACAGTTCAGAATCATATGGGAGTACAGTTTAGAATGATATGGGAGTACAGTTCAGAATTATATAGGTGTACAGTTCAGAATGATATGGGGGAACAGTATATAGAATGAGATGGGAGTACAGTCCAGAATGATATGGGAGTACAGTTCAGAATGATATGGGAGTACAGTTCACAATGATATGGGAGTACAGTTCAGAATGATATGGGGGTAACAGTTCAGAATGATATGGGGGGTACAGTTCAGAATGATATGGGAGTACAGTTCAGAATGATATGGGAGTACAGTTCAGAATGATATGGGAGTACAGTATAGAATAATATGGGGGTACAGTATAGAATGATATGGGAGTCCAGTATAGAATGATATGGGAAGACAGTTCAGAATGATATGGGAATACAGTTCAGAATGATATGGGAGTACAATTCAGAATGATATGGGAGTACAGTTCAGAATGATATGGGGGTACAGTTCAGAATGATATGGGGTACAGTTCAGAATGATATGAGAGTACAATTCAGAATATGGGATTACAGTTCAGAATGTATGGGAGTACAGTTCAGAATCATATGGGGGTACAGTTCAGAATGATATGAGAGTACAGTTCAGAATGTATGGGAGTACAGTTCAGAATCATATGGGGGTACAGTTCAGAATGATAGGGATACAGTTCAGAATGTATGGGAGTACAGTTCAGAATGATATGGGGGTACAGTTCAGAATGTATGGGAGTACAGTTCAGAATGATATAGGGGTGCAGTTCAGAATGATATGGGGATACAGTATAAAATGATATGGGAGTACAGTTCAGAATGTATGGGAGTACAGTTCAGAATGATATGGCAGTACAGTATAGAATGATATGAGAGTACAGTATAGAATGATATGTGAGTAGAGTATAGAATGATATGGAGTACAGTATAGAATGTATGGGAGTACAGTTCAGAATGATATGGGAATACAGTTCAGAATGATTTGGGAGTACAGTTCAGAATATGGGAGGACAGTTCAGAATTATATGGGAGTACAGTATAGAATAATATGGGAGTACATTCATAGCATGATATGGGAGTACAGATAGAATGAAGATGGGAATACAGATTCAAATAATCTGGGAGTACATATCCCGATGATAATAAAAGATAAGAAAAAGTTGTCATAACGCCCCAGCCGACCGCAGAGGCCACATCAAGGGCTTGTCACCACGTAAATCAACACACCAGTCATTAAAAACAAAAAAATAAAAACAAAAAAAAACAAAACACACTAATCACACATCTCGTTAAATGACAACGTCTACAAACGCACCATAATCATTGTTCAAAATCTTTCTTCCGTAAAATCGTATAAATCATAATAAAAATGTTAATTTCTCGTCAAAAAACTTAAGGATCACGTCAGGCTGGGACATCCCAGAACCGATCTCAAGTCCGTCCGCAGTAAAATGATTTGTGTCTCACATCGTGCAAGCCCAACACTCTACAAGAACATGATTCATTGGTGAGTGGCGCATGACATGAATGCACCACGGAGCTTCTTCCCTCATAAAAGGTAAGAATGGGTAATATAAATACGAATGGCCGGTTGCAGCCGGCACAGAAAACCTTTTCCCAACTTTACGACCACCCACGGAGATGGAGGAAGTCTTTAAGGATTGGACGGATCTTGAAAGAGTTTGTTATTCGTCTGTTAGATCCACTCCTCCTGCCAGAGGTCTCTCACATAACGTTAACTATTGGGTTACACATCTGAGCCAGGGGAATATAAGTGTTGGACATTCTCTCTCTTGTGGCGTTCTTGCTAGAACGATGACCAATCGTTCCCTCCCCCCCGATGCACAACAAGGCCAGGAACCCAAGCAAGAGTAATGTTGTAACCGTCCGCCTTCAACTTGCTAAAAAGGTCAAAAAAAGTAAAAAGTATCTGGATGCTAGAAGGTTGGCGGCCAGACATGGCCTCCAAAGCTGACAGCGAATCCGACAGAACCAGAAAGTCCCTCCTCGAAGAATGGGGATTATCCTTCAAAGCCAGAACTAGAGCAGTAAGTATCAGCAGAAAGAAGGGGGGCCAGAAGCATCTGAATGGGTATGTTCCAACACTATCTGAGAGAGCCCCAGGGCAGTACTGCACAGGCCACTCCATCCTCAGACTTGGAACCGTCAGTGAAAAACTTTTTGATAGGATGGTAATTTGAACAGAGCTCGGCATACAAAGCCTTGTCGCCAGAGAGCTGGTAGACTCCTTAATACGGAAAGCTGCGAGATCAAAACGAATCTCTGGTGTGAAAAAGGTCCATGGCGGTTTGATCCGGAAACTTGGAAAAATCGGAAACTACTCCCCAGGTCTAAAAAACCTGCAATCCGCACTGAGGCTGCATACGCAGCCCAAACGGCGGTATACATTTCGGGTTTTGAGTTTCAAACTTACTTTGGAACGGAGGGTCAAAAACACAGTCATAGGCAGGATTCTGCGGTCTGAGAACAGTCGGATGTAATATTCAAAGACAGTTACACCGCGATTTGGACAGTGAAGGTTCATGGGGGGCCGGGGGGTCGGGGTGGGGGGGGGCTTGCTGTTTGCGTACAGCCTGTACACGAGGGGAGGTGCGAACGCTCCAAGACAGAGACGGAAGCCCTTGATGGGGATAGGGTCCAAGAGATTGAGGTAAGATGACTTGCGGAGGCCGTACAACCAGCACAACCTTTGTCCAGTTGAACGGACCAGGGCTCTGAAGAGGTGCAACAAAGTTTTTCTTATCAGCGCCCCAGTCGGTGTGTGCTACGACCCGCAGAATATTCAGTGCCTTTTGGAAGCAATTTTGAGATTTTTAAATATGGCTAGAAAGTACCGTTTTTGGTCAAAATTGGACTCCCAGAAATTGGCCTCTTTAACAGCTGTAATAGGGTCATTTCCCGACCAGTGAAGTACAGGCTCTGGAAAAAACTGACGGAAATATAAGAAGTGAATACACTGGGGTTTTTGTAGCGAAAAGGTGAAACCGTTTCATCCGCCCACTGAAGTAATTTAAATCTACCAAAGCTGAGCCTGCGCTGGACACTCTGGTACAGGCTACCGTTGCGTAGACAGCAAAATCATCCACAAACAATGAGCAAGTGCTAACCCTGCAGAACTTATTCACAATGTTGTTGATTTAAATACTAAAGAGGCAAGGGAGACAGTATCTCACCCTGGGGAACACCCAAACTCCTGCTCGTGCACATCATAGAGAGTGGTGGCCAACCCGGACCTGAAACTGTCGTTCAGCCAAAAAATTTCAATAAAAAGAGGAAGAAGACCTCGAAAACCCATATCGTGGAGATCATGAAGTATCCCCGACTTCCAGTGGTATCCGTATGCCTTCTCCACGTCAAAAAAATTGCCACTGCCCCATGCTGTCCTGTTTAAAAAAGCGTTCCTAAGAGTAGATCCTACGAATCAAATGGTCAACGGTGACACGATGTTTGCGGAAACCACACACTGTTTCTTTTCTGCCAAAGGCCATCAGGTTTCGAGTTTTCCACAAGAGCTAGCATTGACCATTTTCTCCATCATTTTACCGACACAGCTGGTCAAAGCTATTGGACGTAGTTAGATGATTAGAAAGATCTTATCCAGTTAGGGGATGGGAATAATGCTGGCTGTCCGCCATAGAGGTGAAAGCAACCTGTAGTCCACACGTGAGTAAACCTTTAACAGGATGGTCCAGACCTTCTTTGGGGCGAAGATGTTTCCATCAATAGATTGATAAAGAATGATCATCTAACCCTGGAGATGAATCGCTCAAGAGAGTAAGGCAAGATTTTAGCTCGTTAATGTAAAAGGAAGATTGTAAGTCTTGCGTCAAGGAAGTCGTATGAAAAGTTGCAGGGAGATTTTTCTTTTAGGGCTTTGATTTGGCCAAAAGGACAGATTTATTAGAATAGGAGGAAATCTTTTCAATGGTTAAAGGCAAGCAGATAAGGCAACTGCTTTCTTCTCTGTTATTAAAGAATCTGAAAACTTGAGATGGTATCACAGAGGGACAGAGACCGTCCTTTGCATTTTCTTAATGATGTTCCACACTTTTTTCTTAGAAGTTTTTGAAGACACCTGGAGCAGAAGCTTCTCCAGGACCGACTTTTAACTGATTTTAAAAAGTGTGTCATGATTTAGCACCGGAGTTTCTGATGGGCTCGAGCGTGGGACCTCGAAGGTCGTTGGTATCCCTACGCTGAGCCCGTTATCTAACTTGGAAATTTGTTGCAATCTGAAACAAAACCAGGGTGTTAATTTGGTCATTTGCAGATTGTCCGGAAGACACAGGACATACAGAGGCTTTAGCACATTAACACATAGTATTAGACAGTGATTCAGCAGCAGGGACCGGACTCTGAAAAAATCAGTGTCCTGGAACTCCTTGAAAATAGTGGCAGCAAATAGATCCCAGTTTGCTTTCTATAATTTTAAATTGCAGAGAGACAGAGACGTGTTCAGTTATTACAGGTTAAAAGGACAGGAATGACACAACCGTGCAGATCCGTCATGGACAGACCACTCAAAGTCCAGGACCATCGAGGGACACAAACCGACAAATCCAAAACAACGAAAGTGATACTGTGGAAGAATGGAGTACGTTGCAGATCTCGTTCAGACAACACAAATCCAATCCGAAAGAGACATCCTCCAATCAGCAGACCTCAGGATTGACGAACCGTTACTACCCCAAAGAGGGTTGTGACCGTTAAAGACACCCAACAGCAAACAGGTCGAGAGGTGAGGAGTTCCTCTAAACAGACAGACAAGGTCCGACGACAAACCCGGGACAGAAGGTGATAGATAAAGAGAACAGATTTGGTGACAGACTTGTGAAGAGAGACGCTCGCAGCTACAGCCTGAAGGAGGTAGACAGACGACAGGACTATACAACAAAGTTTTGTGAAGGAGAAGGGGCAACAACCCGCCCTACAGTCCCCCCAACCGTGGAAGGTTGATTGCAGGCTTTGCAAGAATATTAAAGCTATAGAAAGATCAAGGTCTTCTTGCTTTTGATTTTGGGTATCTAGAAGAGCTACGACGAAGGTTTCATAGATTGACACAGAAGCCTGCAGCAGTTTCTCCTCGAAGATGGAATTGCGACCACGGATATACCAATGTATTTTGTAATTAATCCAAGGTGGCATAGGGGCGAAAAGGAGAGAGATCAGGTCATCTCCTCATCAGCATCTAGACGGGGCCAATGTAGATGAACTTATTTAGTTTTCACTGACTGTGTTGGACTTTGACCCCTGGCCAAGACTTGCCCGCAGGTGACAAAGGCTTGGATAATTGGAGAAGGTGGAGGTCTGGATTTTGGGAGATGGTGGAGGGATTTATATCCTTATCTCCACCATCTCCACACTGGGGTGGAGGCTCCCTTGCCCGCACGGGCACTGGACAGAAGGAAGTTCGAGGGGGAACTGCTGGTTTTTTAATCTGCCCAGGCAGCATATGTTGTAGACAGCATGGGCCAGACTGAGGTGGCGGATTTTTTTGCCTCCACCAGGGGCCGTCACATTGGTTTGGAAGGTGGTGGACCCTGCTTCCACCAGAGCTGACAGTTTTTCCTTTGCAATGTACTTCGCAAACGTAAAGTTTATCAGTCTGACAGCATACTGACCCGATTTGGCACGTTGGAACGTTCATTAAATCGGCCGATAGCATAGGCAAGAACAGTCGGTCGACAGACGTGCCCACAACAGCTTGCGGCTACGAAAAGGAGACTTCTATTCTTTTCTTAACCCTTTTATTGCAGATTCCTAATCCCACAGAGGACAATTCCGTGAAAAGGAGGGATGGTCGCCACCCGCAGTTTGTGCCCAATGTGCCGGATCTTTAACACAGGCCCATGCCTGGTTGGCTTGCAGCAAATACCACACACCCCTGCCCAAACAACGGTCTCTGACATGGCCAAACTTCATGGCACGGAAGCACCCTCAACGGGGACGGAACGTAAACAAATGAACCCGACAAACATTAGCCGACTTTTGAGACCGGAGGCAGCACAGGGTTGCAGAATGCCAGAAAGAGGGTGTTGGTGGCCACACTTTCTGCACCCATCTTGATACGTCGAACCCTGCGCGCCCACCGTCACACCCTGGGATGCCAGCTCCGTTTTGATTTTCTTCCTCTGACCACCTGATAATTCCCTGCAGGCGAATCACTCCTATTGATGAATTTAATTGTTTGTGGGGAGTTACCCCTGATCTCCCTGTCCACAAGTTATCCGTTGCATTCAGCAGCTGTTTCAGATTGCTTTTTGTTAACTTACATTGAATAAGAAATTAACCATTCCTCAACCCTTGATGGACCGAAGGTCCCTGCTAATAGCTTGAAAGCCCCTTTAGGATAGCAAAAGGCTCAAAGCTGCAAGGGGTCTTTCATGCTCCGTTCCTTCCATAACGAGGCCAGGAAGCCCAAAACTGTCTTCTGTCGTACCTCCATATCCAATCGCTGTCCAGAATCGAAATCCCCAGAAATATGGGATGCTGCTGCCTTCTCCTCTATATGGGGGGCAGTGTTTTGAAAAGCCAAATTGATGAATTTGTGTTATCATCTCTCCCCTTCACCCCCGCCACCATGGAGTGCCAACAAAGGGGCCAGGCCAAGAAACCAATGTTCATGACCCCCTTCCATGCCTTCGGGAGAGACATCGACAACAGAAGCAACCAACCCTAATCCCCCCTGATCCATGCTGCAACTCCCTGAACAGAGAGCTGAGCACTGCGGGGTTTACTTGGCCAGCTGGGAACTGGCCGCGTCTTGACCCAACCCAAGAAGGGGAGCCCGATTAGTACACCCTGCCCAAAGTGTAACTCACCCAGACTAGGAGAGGATCCGAGCCCAAGTGATTGGTTGAGAGCGAGGCCCACTCACTCACCAGGATCTCATTCCCCTCCGACACAGGTCCGCACCGCACGCACACGCGTCGGAACTACAGAGACCACCTAGAGAAAAAGGAGTTGTGGAAAAGAAGACTTAAGGGAGCCCGAAGAAAGGAAAGGGGGCCCAATGAAGGAGGCAGACAACAAGAAAATGAGAAAGAGGCGGGTACTCTTAGTCAGGATCCTCACCTATCGCCCGTATCTGACATGGGGAAGCCCTATCCAGGGGCATCAACTCCTTACAACTTAACGCTTAGGCCAAACAGCATGACTGCACCTCACCGGCCTAAAGCAGTGTGAAAAAACAGCCTATCTCCATTATTGAGGCCCGTCGCCAGCAAAGCCATAAGGATCACTGTAGGCCCCACAAACGGGCCTCCGAAACACGCCAAGGTCGCACCCCCCGGAGTGATCAGTAATGATATGGGACGTACCGTTTCAGAATAAGGGAGTACAGTTCAGAATGATAAGGGGGTCCAGTTTCAGAATAATAGGGGGTACCGACTAGAATGATCTGGGAGTAACAGTATAGACATGAAATGCGGGTACAGTTCAGAATAATATGGTATTCCAGAGTCAGAATGATATGGGAGTACAGTTTCTGAATGATATAGGGGGTACAGGATCAGAATAGATAAGGGAGATGACAGGTATAGCAAGATATGGGAGTACCGATTCAGAATGAAATTGGAGTACAGTAATAGAAATGAATATGTGAGTACAGTTCAGAGATATGGGGGGATAGTCAGAATGATATGAGGGTATGATAAGAAATAATGTTGCTTAAGCCCAGCCGCCCGCAAAGGGCCATAACAACAGGGCGATGAAATATGGGGGTGCAGTTCAGGAATGATAAGGGAGTTCAGCACTAAATGAAAATGTGAGTACAGTTACTGAATGATATGCGGGTCCAGCTCTGAATTAATGGGAGTACAGTTCTGAATGAAGGTAGTAGCAGCTCTGAATGATATTGGGTACAGTTCATAAATGATATGGGGGTGCGATTCAGAATGATATCGCAGATGCACATCAGATGAAACTGAACTGCGATTGGGAGTTCCAGTAATGGCTTGGCAGCAAAGACAGGAATTTGCACTTTAATTCTTTTGTTTCTAAAAATGGAACACCAGTAAAGCTAACAAAATGTTCTGCAGAGGTTTGCGTATCAATTTGAAGAAAGAAATGATTTCATTCGCCACACATTTGAATCAGACACAAGATGTCCTAAGGATTTTCAGATAAGGCCAAAGAAGAAGCAATTGCACAGAACAAGGACAATATTCCAGTGTGAACAGTTTCATAAGTTGCCTCCAGGGTGAGGTAATTAATGAAGGGAACTGATGTGTCCCCAGTTCACTGCATGCATCAGACATTTCTGGATTGATGAACCATTGACAGACAGGTGGACAAAGGAACCGAGAATTGTCCTCAATCAGTACAAAATGACTCCATGCTTCTAATCAGCTGGGAGTCTCACCACCCTGGAGATGAACTTCAAACAACAGATGAGACAGACGGCTCTCAAACCGTGGCATGGGCTTTGATAGGGATTATTGTTTGTTACTGTTTTGTTTTTTCCTAACTTTGCTGGCTTTAAGAAGGAAGAAGTAATCAAAGACAGTGCACCGCCCCTCTAAAAGCTAAAAACCCCGCACCCCAAAATCTTAATCACACCACTCCCAGCCTTAACACCTCCCCCCCCCCCCCCCCTTTTTCCACACAGTTTTCCAACTTGCAATATTTTTTATTCTTGCATTAAGCATGTCTAGCCTGTATGACAGCACATGTGAGCTTTAAAGCTCTTCTTTTCCATTTTTCCATATCTCCAAATAAACCAGAAGGTGTGGTGTAAGACACTTCACGAGGTATGCCAGCCAGTCTGGGCCATGAGTGAAACAATCTGCAGTAGAAGTCATCGTACTCTGAAACTGCAAACAGTCAGAAGCCAGCCATGGCATAATGAATGACCAACGAACCCAATCAAACATGAAAAACAAGCACCTTTCTCTGTCAAAAACGGTAGGCAGAAAAAATCCATGTTTACATCCATGATACAAAAACAAGAAAACAACTTAAAAGAGTAACAGGAATATAAAATACACAAATAAAAAAATAGATAAATTAAATAAGAAACTAAATTAAATTGATTAAATCAATCAACAAATAAAAACATATATACAAAGCAGTACTGCACAGCATGCAGCAACAACAAGGTGACCTCAAAAACAACAACCAGACAATGGTAGGACCCAGCACAGTGTGATGAAGCCAGCACAACAACCCCAACGAAAGTTGATGTGAGTCCAACATGACTAAGTTCATATTTCCCTCTTCTTGAAAACCTTTGTTTGTTTTGTATTCCAACTGTCAAGTTTTCAAAACAGGAGAACTGATAACGCTGCTCTTCGACTTGTACTTTCCATCAAACGTTCCATGTTCACAAAAAACGTACGCTACCAGAGCATCAACTACAACTATAAAAATAGTAATCGGCAGTAACGACTGGTACAACAGTTTTTAGCCGAGTTCTGTAGGTAGAGCACATCGATGCTTCCATACAACATGACATCGCCATGTAACTATCACGCACACATATTATGGCAACATACTCCTTAAAGTGCTTATGTGAAAGACCGCGGTTTCATAGTGCTATGAAGCCCGGTAGGGTAATCAAACTTTGCAATGAAGCTGTGAGTTCTTAAGATAAGATAAGATAAATAATGTGGCTTATAGCCCAGCCGACCGCAGAGGGCCACAACAAGGGCAGTCGACCACGTTTAATATCAACGTCACCAGTCATTTTAAAAAAAAAAAAAAAAAAAAAACCAACTTTCACACAGTCACGTTAAATGACAAACGTCTACAAACGCACAGAAACTTGTTAAAAGCTTTGCGCCGTAAACTTAAATCAGATGAAAAAATGTTAATCACTCTCCAAAAACACAAGGAATCACGTTCCGTTCTGGACATCCCTGAACAGGATCTTCATGACTCCGCTGTAAAAATGATTGAGATCTTCTCACATCGTGCAAGTCCCCAACACTCTAAAAGACATGTATCATTGTGAGAGGCGCAGACCAGAATGCACCACGGAGCTTCTCACTCTAAAAAGGTAAGAATGGGTAAAAACGAAGGCTGTTGTGCCAGCCGGTCAACAGAACCGTTTGCCCCGCTCAACGACGCACCCCGACGTAGATGGGAGGAAGGTCCTTAAGGGTTTGGAGACGGATCTGAAAAGTATTGTTATTCGTCTGTGTGTTTCCAATCTCCTGCCAGAGTCACACACATACTCGTTAATTTGGGTTTCACATCTATCTGAGGCAGGGGATATAAATGTTGGAGCCGTTTCTCTTCTTGTGCGTTCTTGGCTAAACGATCAACCAATTCGATCCCTCCGATGCAAACATGGCCAGGAACCCAAGCAAGAAATGTTTTGATAACCGTCCGTCCTTCAACTTGCTAAAAAGTTTTTTAAAAAGTTAAAAGTTCTGGATGCTGAAGGTTACGGCCAGCAATTGCCGTCCAAAGCTGACAGCGAATCCGACAGACCCAGAAAGTCCCCTTTCGAAGAATGTGAGATTATCTATCAAAGCCATTACCATGCATAAGTTTCTAGCAGAAAAGACCAGAAGCATCAGAATGGATATGTTTCCAACAGTATCTGCGAAGGAGCCCACAGGCAGTAGGCTGGCAAGGCCACTCCATCTTCAGACTTGGAACCGTCAGTGAAAACTTTTGACAGGATGGGAATTTCGAACGCGAGCTCATCCTACAATGCCTTGTACGCCAGAGAGCGGTAGACTCATTGCGAAAGAGCAACAGATCGAAACGAAACTCTGGTGTGAAATAGGTCCACGGAGGTTGATACCAAAACATTGAAAAATCGGACACAACTCCTATGGTACCTAGACCTGCAAATTTCGCACGTGAGGCCGCATACGAAACCAAACGGCGGAATACATTCGGTAAATTTTCAAACTTACTTTTGGAAACGGATGTTCAAAGACACAGTCATAGGCAGGATTCTGCGGTACTGAGAACAGTCGAGTATAATAATTCGCAAAGACAGTTGTCAGCCTCGTTGGACAGTGGATGGTTCCCACCGCCTCGCCGTACAGGCCTAGAACACAGGGTGGTGCGGAACGCTCCAAACAGAGACAAGCCCTTGATGGTGGATGAGGGGTCCAGAGTTTGAGGTAAGACAGTTGGCTTTATAGGGGTTGTTTGTTGTGGTGGGGGGGGGGGGGGGGGGTGTTGGGGGGGGGGGGGGGGGGGTGGGTGGGGTTGGTGGGGAGGGTGGGGGGGGGGGGGGGGGGGGGGGGGGGGGGGGGGGGGGGGGGGTGGGGGGGGGGGGGGTGGGTGTTGCGAGACCGTAGACATCACAACCGTAGTCCAGGTTGAAGGGGGCGGAGGGGGGCGGCGAGAGTGCTGGCTGTAGAGGTGCAGACAAGTTTTTCTTATCAGCGCCCCAGTCGTGAGCGCTCCGAACCCGCAAATATTTCATGGCCTTCTGGCAAGCAGTTTTGAGGTTTTGAGTAGGGAGGCTGAGAAAGTTAAGTTTTTGGTCAAAAATGACTCCTAGAAATATTTGGCCTCTTAACAGCTGGAATGGGAAGATTCCCTACATAAGTCAGGTCAGGAAAAAACAGACGGAAATTAAGGAAGATAAACACTGCGTCATTGTTGGAGAAAAGTGAAACCGATGTCATCCGCCCACACGCTGATTTTATCTACGCAAAGCAGAGCCTGCGCTGGAACACTCAGGTACAGGCTTCCAGTCGTAGACAGCAAATCATCCACAAACAATGAGCAGTCAGAAACCCTGCAGAACTTGACTGAACAATGTTGTTGATTTTAATACATAAAGAGGGTCAGGAGACAGTAGTGCTCCCCTGTGGAACACACCAACTCCTGCTCATGGTACATCAGAGAGAGTGTGCCGAACCCTGACCTGAAAAACTGTCGTTCAGCCAAAAAATTTGAACTAAAAGCGGAAGATGACCTCTCGAAAAAACCCAGATCATGGAGATCATGAAGTATCCTGACTTCCAGGTGGTATCGTAGGCCTTCTCCAAGTTCAAAAAAAAAAAATGCCACTGCATGCTGTCTGTTCAGAAGGCGTTCCGAATGTAGCTTCCAACGAATCAAATGGGTCAACAGTAGTCCGGTGTTAGCGGAAACCAACACTGTTCTTTCGCCAAAATGGCCATCGGTTTCGAGATTTCCACATGAGCCTAGCATTGACATTTTCTCCATCAATTTACATACACAGCTGGTCAAGCTATGGGACTGTAGTTTGATGGATTAGAAAGATCTTTTCCAGGTTTGGGATTGGAATAATGAGGGCTTTTCGCCAAGAGGGTGGAAAGCAACCTGTAGTCCACACATGGTTGTATACCTGTAACAGGATGTTCAGACCTATTTGCGGAAGATGTTTCAGAGTTGATAATGGATTTCATCTAGACCTGGAGAGGAATCGCGGCAAGAGAGTAAGGCAGATTTCAGCTCGTTTAACGTGAAAGAAAGATTGTAGTCTTCCATGTTGTTGGACGAAAAGTTGCAGGGTGACTTTTCTTTTAAGGGCTTTGTTTTGACAAAAGTGGGCTGATTGTTAGAAGAGGAGGAATTCTTTTCAATGGTTGAAGCAAGCAGATTAGCAACTGCTTTCTTCTCAGTTATTAAAGAATCCGAAAACTTGAGATGGTTCACACAGTGGGACAGGTGTTCTTCCTTTGATTTCTTAATGATGTTCCACACTTTCTTCTTGGAAGTTTTCGATGTCAGCCTGGAGCAAAAGCTTCTCCAGGACCGACGTTTTACTGATTTTAAAAGTGTATCTCGATTTAGCACGGAGTTTCTGATGGGCTCGAGCGTTGGGACCCGAAGGTCGTTGGTACACCTGACGCTGAGCCCGTTTTCGAATTTTGGAAACTTGTTGGCAGTCTGATCAAACCAGGGTGTTTTTGGCATTTGAAGTTTATCGGAAGACACTGGAATACAAGCTTTAGCACACTTGATCACAGTGTTAGTGATTCTGCTGGGTCCGGACTCTGAAGAAAGTCAGTGTCCTGGAATTCCGTAGAAATAGTGGCTGCAAATAGATCTCAGTTTGCTTTCTTATAATTAGATGTTGAGAGACAGAGACGTGTTCAGTTATTACAGGTTGTAGAAGGACAGGGAAATGGTCACTTCCGTGCAGATCGTCATGGACAGACCACTCATAGTCCAGGCCAGCGAGGGGTCACAAACCGACAAATCTAAACATGAAAGTGAACCTGTGGAGAATGGAGTAAGTCAATCCGTGTTCAGACAACAAATCCAAATCCAAAGGACATCCTTCAACTCTTCCGCCCCCGGGG
>JAFLJL010016150.1:0-39889 GCA_018398815.1 Conus ventricosus
CTCTTTTCTCTCTCTCTCTCTCTTCCCCTCTCTCTTTTCACACAACACACACACACACACACACACACACACACACCACACACACACACACACACAACACACACGCCGCACGCCGCACGCACCGATTTTTATGTTTGACTCTAATCATTGTACTCCTCTTCATGCTACTTTTGAACTGATGATTATGATCTGAAACGAAGGCGACGACGGCGATTGCAGTATTTATAACGATGAAGAGTTTATAAACGCATCAAGGGGATCAACTTATCGAGAACTTGGGAAAACAGAATTTCCATATGTGATTCTAGAGAGTAGCGCACAACCTGCGACATGCACATTTTCATGCAACTTTAACATTAGTCGTCACAAACTCATTGTCATGCAACTTTCTAAGTGTGACTATCTTATACAAAACACACACACACACACACACACACACACGCACGCACGCACGCACGCACGCACGCACGCACAC
Source organism: Conus ventricosus (assembly GCA_018398815.1). Classification (NCBI taxonomy): domain Eukaryota; kingdom Metazoa; phylum Mollusca; class Gastropoda; order Neogastropoda; family Conidae; genus Conus; species Conus ventricosus. The sequence goes on from JAFLJL010016150.1 coordinate 476, forward strand.
ACACACACACACACACACACACACACCCCACACAATTTTACCTTCGCCACGCCAACGAAAGAAGGACTGTGTATAATTTCAATACGAACACGTGCCAACCTTGTCTTAGAGAGCTAGCAATCTGTCACAAACGTGTATGATTCCCAGGGCCTTTTTCCCACGAAGGTTTCTGCTTTGCGCTAGCAGCCGACTGAAAACTAAATCTGAACAACGCCCATGTAGGCTAATCAGTCTCAAAATGATGCCCACTTAACTCCTCGCGAGGTTGCTCCACAAACACTGGCTTCATGCTGAGATTAAAAAAAATTTTAAAAAAGACAAGTCCATTGTTTTTTTGTCAGTCACTTGAGGCTGATGTAATGCCTTTTCCCTTCTTGTTCTGCTGGCCTGTCACTTTCCTAAAGGCCTTGATCCACGAACGGGTGCTGCCTGTCGTGGTACATGGTTGACGGACGCCCGAAGCTCGTTTCTAATCATAGCTTCGTCTTTTTCTTTTTCTTTTCTTTTTTTTTTTTGTCTTTTTTTTTGTCTTTTTTTTTTTTCTTCCTCGAAAGCTACAGTCTGAAAATGTGCAGATCGATCTCAGGTTTTAACATGAGATTGTTGAATATGCCGAAGGTTTGCACAGATCGAGTATTTAGAGAATGGGTACAGTGTTGAACAAATATTATTAGTACCACCATAAGGCAATGCCTGAGGACATCCTTTTCCCTAGTCAGAGGATGTAATGCAATGTCTGGTGACAGTCACGGTCAGGAGATGTAAGCAATGTCTGGTGACACCCGCTGCCAGGGGTTCTGAGGCATTGTTTCACGAAAATCACAGTCAGATGATGTGAGGCATTGTCTCACGAAAATCACAGTCAGATGATGTAAGGCATTGTTTCACGAAAATCACAGTCAGATGATGTGAGGCATTGTCTCACGAAAGTCACAGTCAGATGATGTGAGGCATTGTCTCACGAAAGTCACAGTCAGACGATGTGAGACAATGTCTCACGAAAATCACAGTCAGATGATGTGAGGCATTGTCTCACGAAAGTCACAGTCAGACGATGTGAGACAACGTCTCACGAAAATCACAGTCAGATGATGTGAGGCATTGTCTCACGAAAAATCACAGTCAGACGATGTGAGACAACGTCTCACAAAAAATCACAGTCAGATGATGTGAGGCATTGTCTCCCGAAAATCACAGTCAGACGATGTGAGGCTTGTCTCACGAAAATCACAGTCAGACAATGCAAGGCAATGTCTCACGGAAATCACAGGTAGACGATGCGAGAAAAGGCCACATGAAGAACAGTACCAAAGTCAATGGATGTGAGGCAATATCTGATAACAATCTGCACTACAGTCAGAAGGTGTGAGGCAATGTCTGATAACAGTCAATAATACAAGCAATGGAATGAGGCAATATCTGACAACGATCCGCACTACAGTCAGACGATGCGAGGCGATGTCCAGTTCAAATTAGTACCACTGTCAGAGTGTGTGAGAGTCAATATTCTACAGAAGGAGTCAATATTCTCCGTAGAATATTGACTCCAAAACCTGTAGAAAACTGAACGGTTCATTTTTCTCCGGAGAGAAAAAAGAACCGGGGAGTCAAATTTCTACGGAGTCAATATTCCCGTAACACCTGCGCAGTCTGCTCCGAGGACCAATAGCGAGAGATAGGGTGACGTGGCGTTGACGTCACAGCGAAAATAGTTGAATCCTCATAGCGAAAGCTTACAGGAACTGTCTTTCATTCACGGTAGTCTTTAACATTGACGTCACACCTTGCAAGCTGCTTACACAAAGCAGCAGGCAGACCTGGGGCCCGGTCAGTACAAAAAACTATGATTTGGATACTTGCAAATAGAATTGGATGTTGACTGCAGCATGTTGACACAACAGGTGAAACAGCAAAAAGGTAAAATGTCAAACGTACAGGTGGAAAAGAAGTTAGGACGTTTCGACACTTAGTGTCTTCTCATCAGAATGAGTTGGGGGACAGACAGAAACAAAAGAAGGAGAAGAAGAAAAAGAAGATCGCAACAACAAGAAATAAATGTTCACACACACACACACACACACACAGGTACACAGAAGGTGAGCACAGCTAGCAAGGATATGGGAAGAGAGAGAGGGGGGGGGGACAACGAGGGGGAGGAGGGGGGGGGGGGGGAAGAGGCCTGCTGTAAACACATATCCTAGTGTACAAAAGCCCTTCACACACACTGACAAGGGTGACACACATACTGACAAAAAACAAACAAAAATTGTGAGGATAAGGTAGGAATGGGAGTCTGTGTCCTTGTCAATAGGAGTCTGTGTCCAAGGACACGACTCCCATTCCTACCTTCTGTACACCTCCAGCCACCCAAACCCTGCAAAGACAGTATTCCACGGGCTCAGTTCCAACGGCTTCCGTCGCATCTGCAGTGAGGATCAAGACTTTGAGCATCAAGCACACAAGATGGTGGATTTCTTTCGTGCTAGACAGTATCCAGAGGACTTGGTCTACAAGGGTCGTGAGTCAGCTCGTTCTATCCCTCGATCCCAGGCCCCGACTCCTCAACATCGTTGTAAGCAAGACGAGCGCCCTGTTGCTGTCCTCACGTTTCACCCCCACAACCTTCCTGTAAAAAACATCTTGCTCCGCAACTTCCACATCATACAGTCTGATTCTTCCCTACAAGAAGTTTTTCCCCGCCCGCCACTAATTGCGTTCAAACGTGCCACCAACCCTTTGGGACCACCTGGTGCGAGCTGCTATCCCAGAGACAGACCATCCCTCCTCCAGGCACAGTCCTTGTGGTATAAAAGGCTGCAAAACATGTCCACTCATCGACCAATCAAGGACCATCATCGGCCCCAAGGGAAAGTTCACTGTCAAGGTGCCGTTCAACTGCCAGACTGAGAACATAGTGTATGTCCTTACGTGCACACTGTGCAACAAGAAATACACTGGTGAGACATACCGTCGCCTAGACGATCGCTTCTCAGAGCACCTGCGGTCAATGGCCTGGGATACAGTGACCCTGTAGGCGTTCACTTCAACAGCCCTCAACACAGCTTCAGTCACTAAGGGTTGCTGTGGTCTGACAGAACCATGCAAGTGGCCCTTACAGACTGTTCATGGAGTCTACAGTCATCGCCCGCCTCGGCACCCGCGTCCCAAATGGACTGAACACCAAGGAGTGACTGCAGTGTCTTCCAGGCTTATCCTAACAATTTCCCTAAAAGCTTTTGTTTGTTTGTTTGTCAGTATGTGTGTCACCCTTGTCAGTGTGTGTGAAGGGTGCATGTGTACACTAGGATGTGTGTTTACAGCAGGCCTCTTTCCCCCCTCCTCCCCCACCCCCCCCCCCCCCCCTCGTTGTCCTCTCTCTCTCTCTCTCTCTCTCTCTCTCTTCCCATATCCTTGCAGCTGTGCTTACCTTTTGTGTACTCTGTGTGTGTGTGTGTGTTGTGGTGTGAACTTTTTTTTTTCTTGTTGTTGCTATCTTCTTCTTCTTTTTGTTTCTGTCTGTCACCAACTCATTCTGATGATGAAGACACTAAGTGTCGAAACGTCCTAACTTCTTTTCCACCTGTAAGATGACATGTTACCTTTTTGCTGTTTCACCTATGATTTGGATACCACCATGATGAAAGATATGTCCTAAAAGCTTTCGCTATGAGGACGTAAAACTCAACTATTTTCTTTCTCCTTCTGGGGCCCGGCATTGTGTGACTGTCACTACAAGCAGATGTGCAGCGGGTATGACGTTTTACCGGAAACCCCGGAAACGCCCGGAAACCCCTTTAAATACCGAAAACCCGTATAGACCAATATAGGAACAGGTTAGTAGTAGTTACTTGCTAATAAATTGATGCAGTTCTTCGTTTCTTACTAGCCGGGAGACTCCCCTCGGCCACGCTATCATGTTGAGGCCGATTTGACAAGTCTAGATTATGTTGTTGTTTTTTTCCCGCAGATGGCGTACGTGCATGTTATCTGCAGATGGCACCATAGCACCAACGGTCCACAGAGCTGTCTGTATATTAGCCAATTGTCGCATATTTGCCAATTAGTCTAGAACTTTTCTTCAGTCTAGAACTTTTCTCCCGTTTGATTGAAGACCAAGAAAATTGCAAATTCATTGTTATATTCTTTGTTTAATAGGGGTTTCCGGGGGTTTTCGGTGGTCGCGCGCACACACACATATACACATAAGCGCACCAAATGCACACACACACACACGCACATGCTCACACTATATAGGGAAACACAAAACACGCAAAAATCATTGTTATATTCTTTGTTTAATAGGGGCTTCCCGGTATTTCCGGGTTATCCGGTTGTTTTCGGTGGTCGCGCGCACATACACGCATACACATAAGCACACAAATGCACACACACACGCACATGCGCACACTATATAGGGAAACACAAAACACGCAAAAATCATTGTTATATTCTTTGTTTAATAGGGGTTTCCGGTATTTCTGGGGTTTCCGGGGGTTTTCGGTGGTCGCGCACACACACACGCATACACATAAGCGCACAAATGACACACACACGCACATGCGCACACTATATAGGTAACCACAAAACACGCAAAAAATCATTGTTGTATTCTTTGTTTAATAGGGGTTTCCGGTATTTCTGGGGTTTCCGGGGGTTTTCGGTGGTCGCGCGCACATACACGCATACAACATAAGCGCACAAATGCACACGCACATGCGCACACTATATAGGTAAACACAAAACACGCAAAAATCATTGTTGTGTTCTTTGTTTTAGTGGGGGTTTACGGTATTTCTGGGGGTTCCGGTAAAACGTCATAGGATGTGCAGCCATCGCCTGTTCTGTAATCTCCACAGATCTACACAGCGTTAGGTTTGTTTTCTTCAAAGACAAAAGTTGGTAGGTTTCTTTTACTTTTCATTTATGTAAATCTGTGCTCGAAGTTCATGTGTTATGGTCACAGTTTATCATCATAGTTCAGCACTAGAAGAAATTGGTCGAGGTGTCAATGCCATTCTGAGTTCCTGAATCAAGATGTAGGCCAAATCAGTTAAACGTGACGAGAGAGTCATGTCACACCAGTAGGTATCTCACAGACATGCAATATCAGTTTCTTCAGACCAACGTATCCCTCAAACCGTTAGGTAGCTGCCAACCCTCATGAATGTTTCTTGATTTTCCCTGATTAAAGAGTATTCCAAAAATCCTGAGTGTAATGAAGAAATCGAGAATTCAAACATTTTGTATACATATGTGTTGGGCCTTGGTGGTCATTTCTGAACAGGGATGATAAAGTATTGCACACCGATACTGAAATGATGTTTTGTGGACGTTGGCAGGTATAGAATGGAAAATGCGTTTTCTTTCAAGACTTTGCTGCTGAAGCCAAGGCGCACATGGAACTAACTGTCGCGTGTCGGTCCCTTGTTTTGAATGAGCATCCGGGCTCTTGAAAAACGGTTTTGGGGGTCGCTATCTTGTTTAGGCCTATGTCATGTACCTGAAGCGGCGATTAACCCTCACAGTGCTCTGTATATCAATTTAAACTTTAAAGAATGTAGTTAAAATCTAGGACGGGAAACTCGTCACACACCACACTTGAGAATTTGGCTTCTGCATACATATTATTTGCACTAGATATGCAAACCTATACATTTTTAGAAACTAGAGATGTTGTAGAATCTAGTGAAATAACTGAAAATACTGTAGGTGGTACCTACTTGGAGACTGACCTCAAAATATACGCAGAGAAAATTTCTGAAAAAGTTATTTGAAAAGTAAGTCAAATGTTAGGAGAGACACAGTTTTTCTTCTGTACTACCTAAACACTTCAGACTGGAGATAAAATGAAGACAAATATGTGCTGGAAACATGGGAAAGATGATAATTCTCTTGACTTGAGCTATGTATAATGAATTGTGCCTCAAATGATGTACCTATAATTCAGCATCCGGACAATCAAATTTCACTATATAAGGGAATGGGGTTTGTGCAGGCTTATCTTGAAGCTAGATAGGTAAAACTATATGTTTTTGTAAACTAGAGATAATGAGGAATCTGAATAAAAAAAATTACAACACAGTACCCTGATGGCAGCTGAAGATATTCTTCACAGTGTAATCCAGAACATTGGCGAAAAGGTAATCCAAAAAACGTCAGTCACATTGTTTGAAACACCACAGTTTTCCTGCTTGAATGTCAAAACACTTGAAACTTCAGTGAAAACAAGAAGAACATGTCCTTGAAGACACAGAACAAAGTTAGGGCCTTGGTCTTCTGTGGAAGGCTGAAAAGCACTCGGGGCAGAGTCCCATGTCGCATCCAGAACATTCCCAGCCAGAGCGCACACAAGTAGGATGGCCAGCAGCACAGTTCCTCTTTCTTGACCTCTCTCTCAGCATCACTCTCTCTGCAGTAGTGCTTCCAGATTCTGGATCACACAAGAAAAACACATATTCTAAGTCTTCTGTTCATTTCATTGTTTCATAATGGTGCAAGAGGTGTTACAGAGAGCTTGACTCAGTTTCCACTGATCAGTCTGATTTTCAGAAAGAAAAAAAATATTAACAACATTACTTATTCATTCTATGAAAAATAAAGTCATGCATAAAATCATAATAAAAATAAAATCTGAATCACTAGCATATAAGGAAGGGGAAGGGCTATAGCTTTCATTGGGACACGCCCACTCGTGACACGCCCACACTTGCCTCCAAACTAAAAACAATCAAACAAACAAAAGTTATAAATTGTTCTCTTCAAATCACCACTTTTATTCATCTCTAAAGTGCTTTCAAAACACCTATAATCACCAGAAACGATCTTTAGTTTGATCAGGCAACTCCTGTAAGTAACCATGTACCCTGCCCCCTCCATTCCCCCCCCCCCCCCCCCCCCCCCCCCCCCCCCCCCCCCCCCCCCCCCCTTCCTTCATGTGGCGACCAACCCAATGTAAAATAACCAATAACCGCACGCAGCAAGTGTTCCATCACTCGACCACAAACTAATCAAAGTTATCTACTCACCTGCTCGCTTTCATTCTACTACTGCCTCCGGCAACTGATTCTCCCGTGCCACTTCCACGAAACTCTGCTCCAAACTCGGTCGCTGATTCACTCATTATTTCAGTCAAAACGCACGAAAAACTTGGAGATAACGGACTGACACGACTTGCAGTGCACAATGGACACCAGCAAGTCGCGTGAACTGATCAATCCGGATGTTTAGCGGCGGTGGTTATAACGGTTTTCATCTGAGCCATCGCACTCGGGCGGTAAAGCCACGATCGTGGCCCATCGCACTCTGCGGGTTAAACCCTGTTCGTCTTCCTGCATATATACAGTTCTGGGTCTGTTCAAGGTATGACGGTTTTGCATTAGTGGCAGCATAGCGCTACACTAACCTCCTAGTCCTACTTCTGTGTACCACACAAAATTCGCCTGAACACATCGGCTTTCAGAAACCCTTTTCCCACTACATCATGCTGCATTCTTTTCTCTTTCGTTACAATAAATGTATGATTCATATGCGTTCATTGTACAGAAACGTTTCAGCCAGTAGATCTTTGCTTGTTTGTTAATTGGCATTTTGTCTTCAACAAGGTGATGTGCATTGAAAATATATATGTCCAAGAAGCGTTATCCATTCTTGTTTGAATTGTATACGATAGTCCAAACATATCCAGTTAATTAAACACAAAAGGTAAAACTATGTGAAGAAGCTTTTTCCTTTTATGCTCAGACTAATACACTTTTCTTATCCATGTATTTATAGCTAATTATAGCATGATCAAACATGTTTCAATTTTGGGAACATTTAAAGCAATATCTTTTGCACATTTAAACATCGTCTTCCTACTACATCTGTCTTTTTTTTTTGTTCTGCACAAATCCCAAACGCACTTGCTTTCTGAAGATCTGCCGTGAAATCATCAGAAGAATCACGCAATTGAATCCATTGGTGAATCAGCTTTGAAAGAATCCACGAATTCTGAACAATTCTGAACAACAACCCTCACCAGCAAGGTAATATTTCTGTTCGATGAAACATTATGCTCTCAAGTCTTCTTTATAATGCTGAACAATTAAGTAGTGGGGGAAAACAAGTGCAGGTTAACAATTTTTCCGTCGTTTAGTAATGACTTGGCAAAGATTTGAACTTTTAAAAAAAGAAAAAAAATTGAAGATGAAGAAAATGGGGGGAATATTTTTATAAATATGAGAAACCCTTCACTAGCTGCCTGAGGGAACCATCGTAATCCCTCTCAAAGGCACATTTATTTGTATTGCCTGCTCCTAGGCCTTTCGTCGCTGGATCGGACTCATCAGGGAGACTCGGCTGATTGTGTCTGTGCTCTTGGTGTCAAATAGAGACACACCACAGTCCATAATTCTGTGGTGTTCTCATCACCAAGGGTTCAAAAAAGAATCCAACAGTAACCTCAAAGCAGCCAGCGAAGGGTAGTAAAATAGAACAAAACAAAAGTGTGGAGAGGAAAAAAGTTGCTGAAAAATTAAAGCATTATTCAAACAGTATAAAATGTAGGGGACAATCTTTGAGCCCCAAGTCTTCTTTATGTCGTTCAATTCAGTGTCTGGCAATGAACTTAAACAATGCTGTCAAGTCTTCATTGTGTCGTTCAGTTCACTGTCTGGCAATGCTTTACGTCACATGCTGGCGAAGTGCTGGGTATCTTCAGTCTTTCAGGGTCTTTCACTCTGTTATCAGAGGGACTGACCTTTTACAGTCTGACCTAATTCATTCTGGCAGTTGTCGGGATTGGTCTTTTCTTTTAACGTAGCTTAATTCATTCTGGTGGTTGAAGTAAAGTGTCGTTTTAATTATGGTCGAATCTGATTGGTGGATGTAAGTACCTATTTAAAAAAAACTGTAACCAATTTCATTGTGTTGCTTATAGGGACTGATGTTTTCAAAATTCGTCTGATTTAATCATTTATTCTGGGTGTTTGTAATGACTGATCTTTACAAATCCAATCTAATCTCATTCTGGCTGTTGTACAGACGGATACTTAATATCTGGTGGCTGTAGAGAATGGTCTTTTAATATATCTGATGTCGTTCATCATGGTAGTTTTCAGGGACCAATATTTCAAATTCTGGACAAAATCATTAAGCTACTTGTTAAGACTGATCTTTTGAATTGGTTCTGGTGGTCGTACGGCATGACTTTTAAAAAATGCTAATTCATTCTGGTGGTTGTAAGGCATGGGTTTTCAATCAGTGTTGTCTAAGTCATTCCCATGGTTGTAAGGCATGACTTTTCGAACAATGTTGTCTACTTCATTCTGGTGGTTGTAAGGCATGACGTTTCAAACAGTGTTGTCTAATTCATTCTGGTGGTTGTAAGGCATGAGTTTTCAAACAATGTCGTCTAATTCGTTCTGGTGGTTGTAAGGCATGACGTTTCAAACAATGTTGTCTTACTTCATTCCGATGTTGTAAGGCATGACTTTAAATAAATGTTGTCTAATTCATTCTGGTGGTTGTAATGTAAGGATGACTTTAGATAAATGTTGTCTAATACATTCTGGTGGTTGTAAGGCATGACTTTAAATAAATGTTGTCTTATTCATTCTGGTGTTTTAAGGCATGACTTTAATAAAAATTGTCAAATTCATTCTGGTGTTGTAGGCATGACTTTAAATAAACGTTGTCTAATTCATTCTGGTGGTTTAAGGCATGACTTTTCAAAACAATGTTGTCTAATACATTCTGGTGTTGTGAGGCATGACTTTAAATAATGTTGTATGATTCATTTGGTGGTTGTAAGACATGACTTTAAATCTATATATGTTGTCTAAAATTTATTCTGGTGTTGTAAGGCATGACTTTAAATAAATGTTGTCTAATACATTCTGGTGGTTGTAAGGCATGACTTTTCAAACAGTGTTGTCTATACATTTTTGGTGTGTGAGGCATGACTTTAAATAAATGTCTGATTCATTTTGGTGGTTGTAAGACATGACTTTAAATATATATGTTGTCTAATTCATTCTGGTGTTGTAAGGCATGACTTTAAATAAACGTTGTCGAATTCATTCTGGTGTTTTAAGGCATGACATTAAATAAATGTTGTCTAATTCATTCTGGTGGTTGTAAGGCATGACTTTAGATAAATGTTGTCTAATGCATTCTGGTGGTTGTAGGGCATGCCTTTAAATAAATGTTGGCTAAACATTCTGGTGGTTTTAAGGCATGACTTTAAATAAATGTTGTCTAATACATTTGGTGTTGTAAGGGAAGACTTTAAATAAAAATTGTCAAATTCATTCTGGTGTTGTAAAGTTGTGACTTTAAATAAACGTCTAATTCATTCTGGTGGTTGTAAGGCATGACTTTAAATAAACGTTGTCTAATTCATGTGGTGTTGTAAGGCATGACTAAATAAATGTTGTCTAATTCATTCTGGTGTTGTAAGGCATGACTTAAGATAAATGTTGTCTAATTCATTCTGGTGTTGTAAGGCATGACTAAATAAATGTTGTCTAATTCATTCTGGTGTGTAAGGCATGACTTCAAATAAATGTTGTCTAATTCATTCTGGTGTGGTATGGCATGATCTTTTCCAGAGCGTCTAACTCATCCTAGCTGTTGTTCGCACAACTCATTCAGAAACCTGATCTACTTCTTTGTGTTGATTGATTGTGGAATAACTTCTTGTCTTCATACAATGCACATACAGTCCAAACGTTTTCAAAAAATAAAATAACATCTCAATTGTTACACGAGAACAGAAATGTATTTGCGTAAACGACATGTGTAATATATGCTGTGTATAAACTGGTGTTTGTGTGTGTGTGTGTGAAATCTGTAATTCCCTCACCCACCCTGTTCCTCCTCCCTCTTCACCCCTATCCGCTTCCCTCGCTTTACTGGAGTCGTTCACTTTTTGCTCACTGTGTGTACCTGCACATTTGGTGTGTGTTGGTCTTTCTGATGGCTTTTCATTGCAATTTGTAGAGTGATTTTAATTTTGGCCACTTTGTCCAGATTGCCCATTCACTTTTGTAGTCGTATAAATCGCTCACATGGAGGCGTCTTTTGTTTCACTTTCTCTTAGTTCATTGAGGACACTATAAACAACAACAACAACAACAAACAAACAAACCAGCAACTGTGTCTTTGTGTTTATTTTCCCTTCTGTATATAGCCACTGTTATACTATAATCACTGTCGTCATATTGTTACCAAAAGTGGTAGTACTCCTCCCTTTATTATTTTAGATATTTTTTATGTTGTTGTCATACCCTGGCTGAAAGACTCCAGGGATCATCCGAACAGCCGAAGTACTTGAACACTATGGTACAAATGCATCGGCTGGGGATAAGAATATTACGTTTATTACTACTGCTATTGTTATTATTATTGTCATTATTATTTAGAATATCAGTGTCTTCTTCCCAAGGGCTTCGTTTTCATTCAACACCCATCTTCAACCGAATATGAGAAGACGCGTGATTGCTCATTCTCTGTTTTTCATTGTCCTGAATGTTGTTTGTTTTATCTGAGGAAGACCTATGGGGTCGAAACGCGTCGTGTTTTGTCTTGTAATTTGTTTTGTCTATATTGTGTTGCAGAATCACTAACAATTCTTTTTTTTAATGCATTCCTTGGAGTTATATGTACTAGCTTCTTGTCTTTGTTAAGGCAGGCAACGTCACAAACTATGTAGATTTTGCTCGTTGTCGTGTATGTGGTTATACACGTCATCCATTTCCACCGCCACACAACGGCATACCTTTCCGAAAACGGAGGCAGAAGATTTCCTAAGCTTCCACTAAAGCACACTGTATAAAAATGCGTGCCATGGTGGTGTTAGTTAAGCCAGTTTTCACTCCTTGATGTTCTATCTTCGTAATTTTTTTTTGTTGTTTTTTAATTGGCAAAGATTAAACTTTGCTCGGACCATTTCTTTCAGTTTGACTTATGGACTCCATGCTGTGCTCCAGAAAGCAGAGAAAATGAATCCAACGGTCAGACTGTTCACTGCAGCTGTGGCCTGAAAGGTCTGCTGTGTTGTTGTTATGAAGGCCACAACCCTGCCGGCCACAGCAGAGTGTATACAGCAAGTCACTCCCGCTGCCTCCTTTACTACTATGTTGTTGTTATGAAGGCCACAACCCTGCCGGGCACAGCAGAGTGTGTACAGCAAGTCACTCCTGCTGCCTCCTTTACTACTATGTTGTTGTTATAAAGGCCACAACCCTGCCGGGCACAGCAGAGTGTGTACAGCAAGTCACTCTTGCTGCCTCCTTTACTACTATGATGTTGTTATGAAGGGCACAGCAGAGTGTGTACAGCAAGTCACTCCCGCTGCCTCCTTTACTATGTTGTTATGAAGGCCACAACCCTGCCGGGCACAGCAGAGTGTGTAAAGCAAGTCACTCCTGCTGCCTCCTTTACTACTATGTTGTTATGAAGGCCACAACCCTGCCGGGCACAGCAGAGTGTGTAAAGCAAGTCACTCCTGCTGCCTCCTTTACTACTATGTTTTATGAAGGCCACAACCCTGCCGGGCACAGCAGAGTGTGTAAAGCAAGTCACTCCCGCTGCCTCCTTTACTACTATGTTGTTGTTATAATAAAGGCCACAACCCTGCCGGGCACAGCAGAGTGTGTACAGCAAGTCACTCCCGCTGCCTCCTTTACTACTATGATGTTGTTATGAAGGCCACAACCCTGCCGGGCACAGCAGAGTGTGTACAGCAAGTCACTTCCGCCGCCTCCTTTACTACTATGTTGTTGTTATGAAGGGCACAGCAGAGTGTGTACAGCAAGTCACTCCCGCTGCCTCCTTTACTACTATGTTGTTGTTATGAAGGCCACAACCCTGCCGGGCACAGCAGAGTGTGTACAGCAAGTCACTTCCGCCGCCTCCTTTACCACTATGTTGTTGTTATAATAAAGGCCACAACCCTGCTGGGCACAGCAGAGTGTGGTAAAGCAAGTCACTCCCGCTGCCTCCTTTACTACTATGTTGTTGTTATAATAAAGGCCACAACCCTGCTGGGCACAGCAGAGTGTGTAAAGCAAGTCACTCCCGCTGCCTCCTTTACTACTATGTTGTTGTTATAAAGGCCACAACCCTACCGGCCACAGCAGAGTGTGTACAGCAAGTCACTTCCGCCGCCTCCTTTACTACTATGTTGTTGTTATAAAGGCCACAACCCTGCCGGCCACAGCAGAGTGTGTAAAGCAAGTCACTCCCGCTGCCTCCTTTACTACTATGTTGTTGTTATAAAGGCCACAACCCTGCCCGGGCACAGCAGAGTGTGTAAAGCAAGTCACTCCCGCTGCCTCCTTTAAGCAGACATGATACAGGACATTCGTTAGCGGAGATTCAATGCCTCCTGGCCCTGCTCATTTCAATTTAAATGCGTCCAGGGATTACCTCTGAAATTTTTCTCTGCTTCCTATGCATACAGGATGCAGGGATGTTTTAACTGAATAGCCCTGCACGCTAGCAACATACACACTCGCGCATACATACACGCACGCACACACACATGCACTCACACATGCAAGCACGCACACGCGCACACACACACACACACACACACACACACACACACACACACACCATCCTCAGAGACGCCCAATTCACTTTGAAATGAAATGCTTTCGAAATTCATCTGTTTCATTATCCATATTGTATGCACTTCGGAAACCTTATCTATCTGCTATGTGATATGAGTTCTACTCACTTTAGAAACCTCGTGATACATACTTAGACATCTCATTTATCACACAAAACATAACTTATCCAGTTTAGAAACCTCACGGTACATACTTCATTCACCTTTGGTATCTCATCTATCACTTAATACATAGTTTATCCACTTTAGAAACCTAGTCTATGTGTTACATAGTATGTATCTGTATTGACTTTAGATTAGAAACATCTATCTCTCAATAACGTATGTATGCACTTTCGAAGTCCCATCTATCTGTTACATAATACATATGCATGTCCACTTTAGAAACCTCTTCTATTTTTCCCACAACACATTTGTATCCACTTTAGAAACTTCATCTATGTGGTTCATAACACAAAATTGTTTTCACTGTAGGTTCCTGACTCTGAGTGTCCTTCTGGTCATCACACCGTGCCCCCTACGTTGGTTTCAGACAGGATCATGGCCAGTAACCAGCCACAGGTATGTGTGCGTGGGTGCGTGTGTGTGTGATTTTGTATTCTTCTTGCTCTTCTCGTCGAGTTATGTATGTGGGTATACACATATGTGCATATCTCTCTCTCTCTCTCTCTCTCTCTCTCTCTCTCTCCTCTCCTCTCTCTCTCTCTCTCTCTCTCTCTCTCTCTGGGAGATGTGTGACAAGCAGTCATAGCGAACGGACGTCTTTTATCCGGTGCAATCTAGCAACAAGTCTTGCTATTGGTACTAATTTTTCTGGTGTTTCTTTCAAAGTGCATACCCATCTTGTAGATACACACGTTTGTCCTTCATTGTGCACTTCTTCATAGACTTTATCCTTTTTCCAATTGTCAAACTCTGTTTTCTTTGCTTCTGACCAAGATATACTATCCACAACCAAAATGTCTCCTGTTTGTTGAGTTAAATTTTCTAAATCTTCTACTGCTGATAAATTAACAGATTGACCGACGCCCTCAAATTCAGGCTGTAAGTATTCCAGGTTGAACCAGTTATTTCTTCTTGTCACTTTTCCTGCTCTGCCAACACTTTCGCTGATATCTTCTCTCCAGTCTCTTGACTTTTGTAACGTACAGTCTGTCCAGTTTTGATCTGAGAAATTTGTGTTTGCTTGTCTTCTGTTTCTTGTGTGTTTCTTACTGCATGAATTGGATCCTTTTGTTCTTCAGAGTCACTTTCTGTTTCATTAGAAAAGTAGTTATGGACTCAGAATCAAAAACTTACTGGTGAATATTTCGACAGGGTCGCCCTGTCTTCATCAGCTCACTGTTGCTGTTGTGGCAGCGAGACCTGGTGGGGCGACTTGTGTGGGGTAAATGGTTGTCAGGATTTGATTATATTCAGCAGAGGGAAGATCCCGTTCCTGGACATTCTCATCACCCGAACCCATGACGACAGGGCGGAGACCAGCGTCTATAGGAAACCCACCCACACTGACCAATATCTGAACTTTCACTCTAACCACCCCCTCCAGCACAAGAGATCTGTTGTCAACACCCTCATGCACAGAGCCTCTGTACTGTGTTCCACTAAGGAGGAAGAGCTGAAAGAAGGACACATCAAGACTGCCCTTTCCATTAACCCTCTTGACAGGCGAGAACCCCCTAGCGCCCAACCGGAAATCACACGGCCTAAACGCTGAGCAACTGCCAGCGCCCGGTAAAACACGTGGCAACAATGGGCGCCGCCATATTTCTCGTAGAAAAGGAAGTCTCGCGAGAACGTGACTTCCTTCTTCCTGTGGCCATTTACTTCCGTTAGCAAAAAACCGCGAGTCGATACGTGCCGTAGTTCTCGAGTTACGAATTTTTAAAGTTTTGTGGTCGAAATGCTGTTTTTCGCCATCGCTAACCTTGATTTCTGCCGTTCTATAACGAGATTTAGTGATGAAGATACTGTGATTTGTAGGATTTACGGCATAAGACTTAGTGAAAGTGCTGGGTAATGAAGCTTAGAGTGACCTAGATTTCGACTGGGATGATGTTCCAGGTATGATTCAGAAGAACGTTCTGAAGAAGATTTTTTTTTTTTCTCGAGTAAATGGCTCATATGATATTCTTCAAACTTATGATATAGCAACATATATATTCGTAGGAATTTTTAAAATTATTTTCATTTCACTATTTCCTTTCTCTCTTTTAAATTAATTTTTAAATTGGGTAACCATGTTCAAATTACGGAGTTACTTACCTTGCCGATGGGTTTTCGGCGTAACTAAGCTCAGGTAAGTGCATACTAAAGACGGTTAATGGATGCCCTGCATGGATGTGGGACAACCCTGGGGTTCCCTACCCTTCTTCTACAAATACGGACAGTGTGAAAGTGGGGATCCCTTACATTAAAGGAGTCTCAGAGCGTCTAGCCAGGACCTTCCAACAACATGGATGTAAAGTGTTCCACAAACTCACCAACTCCCTACGCCAGCAACTAACTCATGTCAAAGACCAAAATGACCCCCTCAAGCATAGCTACAGAGCGAGTTACAATTCTCTTTTCATTTGCAGTAAAAGAAACATTGACACTTGATGAACATTTCTAGTATGAGGCAAAATGTAATAGTAATTATCTCAAATCTTTGCAGGATGGACAAACAATCAAAAACTGTATTTCGTCCTTGATTTGATTACAGAATGGACAGTCTGGGACATTCAAATCACTAATTCCAAGTCGAAACTTCACGAACACTTTGCGAAATTTAGGAATTGTAATATCAGTTAAATATTTCTCAGGCTGCCATAAGGATCTGAAGGAACGATATGTTGAATAGCTGTCAATATTAAGTATTTTACTATCCCAATTTGTCTGTAACAGTCATTCGTGCGTTGTTTAAGTTGACATAAAAACAGTTTCTATTCTAGTAACTTACTCTACCATTTAACCAAACAATAGAAAAGCCATAAGAGTCCAATCAATGTTTTATCGAAGACACCCAGTTTGTTTGTACACTCCGATTTCTTGTCCATTGACATGATTTTGATTGTTCATTTCATATGCTTGTTTTGGTAGACTAGCCAGAGAGAGAGAGAGAGAGACCTGGTGTGCAAGCACTGTGGGGGAGAGAGAGATCGAGAGAGAGACCTGTGTACAAACACTGAGAGAGAGAGAGACCTGGTGTACAAACACTGAGAGAGAGAGAGAGACCTGTGTACAAACACTGAGAGAGAGAGACCTGTTGTACAAACACAGAGAGAGAGAGAGAGACCTGGTGTACAGAGAGAGAGAGGGGACCTGGTGTACAAACACTTGGGGGAGGGGGGGGGGGAGAGAGAGAAGGTGTGCAAACACTGAGGGAGAGAGAGAGAGAGAGACCTGGTGTACAAACACTTGGGGGGGGGGGGGGAGAAGGTGTACAAACACTGAGGGAGAGAGAGAGAGACCTGGTGTACAAACACTGAGGGAGAGAGAGAGACCTGGTGTACAAACACTGAGGGAGAGAGAGAGACCTGGTGTACAAACACTGAGGGGGAAGAGAGTGAGAGAGACCTGGTGTACAAACACTGGGGGGGGAGAGACCTGGTGTACAAACACTGGAGGAGAGAGAGAGAGCTGGTGTACAAACACTGAGGGAGAGAGAGAAACCTGGTGTACAAACACTGGGGAGAGAGAGAAAGAGAGCTGGTGTACAAACACTGAGAGAGAGAAAGAGAGCTGGTGTACAAACACTGAGGGCAGAGGGAGAGAGAGCTCAGACCTGGTGTACAAACACTGAGGGCAGAGGGAGAGAGAGAGACCTGGTGTACAAACACTGAGGGAGGGGGAGAGAGAGAGAGTGCAAGGAAAAAGATATCAAGTAGAATCATGGAGAGAGAGAAAGAGAGATATATATACAGACAGACAGATAGGTAGACGGACGGATAGATGGACAGACAGATACAGACACAGAGGCGGAGTTTAAGCACTGGAGATGGCAGCAGCAGACAGAGACAGGCAGAGATCCCTTGCCATTGCCTCAGTCACTGGACGGCACAGAGAGGATTGAACCTGAACTGCCTGGTGTTATCCTTGGTTGGCTGTGACAGATACAGATCAGTCAGGTTGAACGTTTATCATGGAGCAGTTCATTTCATGACGGGCTGTTTTTTAGACTGTACGTAACTCAAGTATGCAACAACCCACCAAATGATGAATAAAGGAATGAGTGAATTAATAATAATAATAATGATAACAATAATAATAACAATAATATTAATGATATTGATAACGACTAAGGGTTGGTGAAAAGAAAACAAACAACATGGTGATGGTTCATTGCAGGTGGGGAGCGCTCCAGAGGATGCGTGGATCCCTTTATTCGGTCCATGTACCCTGATCTCCTCACCAGACCCTATTTCTTCCACCCCTTTTCTTCAGTCGGGTTCCTCGTACTGTACAGAATGTTGCCGGACTGATTGTCCGTGTCAGGCAGAATCCACTTCAGCGCATTTCTCACAGACTACAGCGACTTTTCAGACGTAACCCACCACCCCCACCTCCACCTCCACTCCCATCAACAGCAGGCACAGTTTTCACAGAAAACCCAGCAGGCCTGCAGGATGAACGCTTCCAGGACACTGATCTTCAAGATGACGTTGCACAGCGCCAGTGTCTCCAGGCCCTGGAGGGTGTTGGGGGAGCCATGATCATCATCTCACAAATGCAGTTCCGTCAATACTTGGACAACCAACATAATCCCCAACACAACATCAACCCCACCAACATCATTTCTCAACTTCCCTCCATCACCCACCCGTCCATCCCCCCCAACATTGCTGACGGGGAGTGTGACATCATCATTCTCCACCGCCAGTATGGCATTCTGGTGGGTGAGGTCAAATCTGTCGGAGGGCAGCACCTCTCTACACAGCCACCAGCAGACCAGGACCAGATCATCGCCAGGGTTGTCACAAAGGCCATAAAGCAGCTGGACAACCAGGAGATCGCCCTCAAGCACCTTGTGCATGACATGGCTGGTGGCAACATCAGAGTGACAGAAGCGCTTCTTCTACCTAACATAACCTCAGCTCAGCTGTCCGCGGCAGTGAACAGCTCTCAGCAGCTCCAAGTGGTGAGTAGACATTATTATAAGTACAGCTTACAGCTGAGAAACAAGAACATGACATCTCTGATTACAAAACGGATCAAAACATGCAAACAGATTACATCTGTAGATCTGCCTGTTGTTAAGATTTGTTTTTTGCATAGAGTATCACAAAGACAGGTTTGCACACATAGCAACTTGTGGACATTTAAACGCTGTATAAACAATGCTTTACGTATATTAGTCTGTACACGTTGTTCGACACATAACTGGTCTTCTACTTTACATGTATGATGGTGGATTGTAAAGTGCTTGGAGCGTGGTCTAAAACCAAAAGCAGGAGCTAAAAAAGTACTCAACAGTGATATTAAAAATGATGATGATGATGATTACTGTTGTTGTTGTAGGTGTATTCATACAAAAACCAGATCTATCCCTATGGTGTTACACAAAGTCTGTACATGTCAGGTCTGCACATACTGTACCACGTAGTTGTGTACACACTATATACCGGGTTTACACCTATGACAGTCCTATACACACTATATAAAAGGTCTGTACCTAACTATGAGTATGACATAGGTCTGTACACACTGCATGATATAAATCTGGTCTGTTCTGAACATGACGCACATGTCTGTGCCTTCTAAAGCATTACATAGGTCTGCACATATTTTATAACGTGATTACCTCACTGAATGAAGAGGGAAAAAATGGTTTCGTAATTCATGTAAGCGTCGTGCATAGTCTTATGATGTCAGTTCCTTGCGGCACTTGAAAGATTGTTTTTCTCATTCTGTCTTTCCCCCTTCTTCATTGGTTTCTTTCATTCTTCTCTCTTTCTTTCTTTCATTTGTTTTGGGTGGGGTGGAGGGTGGGGTGTAAGGTTGCTGCATTATCAGAAACACCCTAACCAAAACACTCCCCAGCACACACACACACACACACACACACACACACACACACACACACACACACACACACACGCACACACACCACCCCGCCCTTCGTCCCCCTCCACCGGCTTACCCATTCAAGTCTGTGACAATGTATAACAAGTATTAATATTATTAAAGAGGATGTCTGGGACTATAAAGAGGAAACCTTGTCTCCATGTCACAGCGGTGGAACACAGGCATCACGCAACAAAGTCTTTACTTTTAATCGTCATTTATACCTGATGACGTATTTCCTCAGTTGATTCGTCACTTTTTATCAGTTCTTAGTCACAGCACGGCAAGCCCTCTGGAAAGTGTCTTTCTCAGTTTCTGTGTGAGAAGTATTTTCATATCACTGTGACTTTGCACACAGTGACTGTGTGTGTCGGATTGCAAAGATCAGTTGCCTGTGTTACCTGTGATTATTTGGTTTGATACTGGACGTCACCGTCTCCCATGTGTCTATTTCCATGATTGATCTCGCTCCCCTACTCTTGACGGTTCCATACAAAGCAGAGAGTGGAATGGTCAACTGTCAGATACCCATTTTTAAAAATAAAACAGAAACGGAATTAGTTTTACCAGACAGTACAGATACACAATGTGTCAGCATGGTCTGGTGGGAAATCATTCCGTTTCCTTTCAAAGTTGGCTTCATTTTCCGCCTCAGTCACCTCGTTTTGAAACTTTCAGATAACCGTGTTCCACCTCTCTTCCTCTGTGTACACTGGTTAACTACATCGTTCAGATGTTGTGGTTGGCTATCTGTTCCTCTGTGTACACTGGTTAGCCACATCGTTCAGATGATCTGGTTGGTTCTCTGTTCCTCTGTGTACACTGGTTAGCTACATTGTTCAGATGATCTGGTTGGTTATCTAATTAGCTACATCGTTCAGGTGTTCTGGTTGGTTATCTTGATCCAATTTTTAAATGACGGATGGTGCTGTTGAGGTGAGGACTGGTCAATCATTAGGTTTGTGTACCTTGATGTGGTCAAATTCCAGTGTGATACACCCAGTGAGAAACACACTAGTTCAAACACTAAAGTGACGTTTGAAATAGAAAAAAAAAGGTTAATTTTCCGTTTGTTGAACTTACGGAGACCTTTTTTTCTTGTATCAGATTTGATTTGACCTTGAATGGGAAAAAAAACGACGGAGAGAAAGCACACTTGGTGGAAGTTACTATCCAAAGTATGGAGGTGGAATGTGGGGTGATAATATCAAAGTACAGAGGTGGAATGTGGGTGATAATATGCAAGTACAGAGGTGGAATGTGGGGTGATAATATCAAAGTACAGAGCTGGAATGACGGGTGATAATATCAAAGTACAGAGCTGGAATGACGGGTGATAATATCCAAAGTACATAGGTGGAATGTGGGGGATAATATCCAAAGTACATAGGTACGTGGAATGTGGGGTGATAATATCCAAAGTACATAGGTGGAATGTGGGTGATAATATCCAAAGTACATAGGTGGAATGTGGGGTGATAATATCCAAAGTACATAGGTGGAATGTGGGGTGATAATATCCAAAGTACATAGGTGGAATGTGGGGTGATAATATCCAAAGTACATAGTGGAATGTGGGGTGATAATATCCAAAGTACATAGGTGGAATGTGGGGTGATAATATCCAAAGTACATAGGTGGAATGTGGGGTGATAATATCCAAAGTACATAGGTGGAATGTGGGGTGATAATATCCAAAGTACATAGGTGGAATGTGGGGTGATAATATCCAAAGTACATAGGTGGAATGTGGGGTGATAATATCCAAAGTACATAGGTGGAATGTGGGGTGGTAATATCCAAAGTACATAGGTGGAATGGGGGTGATAATATCCAAAGTACATAGGTGGAATGTGGGGTGGTAATATCCAAAGTACATAGGTGGAATGTGGGGTGATAATATCCAAAGTACATAGGTGGAATGTGGGGTGATAATATCCAAAGTACATAGGTGGAATGTGGGGTGATAATATCCAAAGTACATAGGTGGAATGTGGGTGATAATATCCAAAGTACATAGGTGGAATGTGGGGTGATAATATCCAAAGTACATAGGTGGAATGTGGGGAGGGGGCACAAGTAAACACCAGGTCTTCAACATTGTGTTTTGACGTAAAGACTGTTTAGTAGAAGCGTTCACTGGGCACACTGATGTGTATTTGGCTTTAGATAAACAATTACTGCAAAGGCACAGTGATGTGTAATTGGTTTTGGATAAACAGTTACTACAAAGGTTCACTGGGCACGCTGATGTGAAAGCGTAATGCAAATACATACGAAAAAATAATGCTTTATACATGCATTACAACCCCATGTTAATGACACAACCAGAATAACAGGTTTTTACATGTATTACAACCCTGACCAATGACATTCCCTGTGTGATGGTCTGTCCACTGTGTGTCCTGCAGGACTTGTGTCACTCCACCCACAGTCAAGACGTGGCACAGGCTGTCAGCCGCTGTCTGTGTGCCGACCAGCTGCCACAGCCAGCAGCCTGGTGGAGCGCCTTGACCACAGGGGGACCCGACCCGTCCATGACGGATGTATTGTATGAACGTCTGGCAGCCAGGTAAGACATGAACTACAAGTATTCTGAACATTCTGATCAGTAGGGCACTTTTCAACACCTGAATATTCACACACACACCCTCTCTCATATATATATATATATATATATATATTTTATATATATATTATAAATTATAAAGAAAGCTTGCTCTTATGTCTTAGATTGTAGAAATAGGGGAGATAAACATTCATATCTGCAGTTGTAGATAATTCTGCCTAACTAACAGTATGTGCTTGAGTGGGTGAATGGGGAAAATAAAATAAATGCTTCTCAAAATGAGCCTTCAGCAAGCTTCTAGTCCCCAAGGGGAGACAACCTCCAATAGGGAGGGAAACTCACTAACATATAACTCCTGAATGCTGAACAATTGCTGAACAATTAAGTAGTGGGGGAAAACAAGTGCAGGTTAACAATTCTTCAGTCGTTATAGTAATGACTTGGCAAAGATACCGATATTTCGAAACCTGATTGTTTCTCCTCAGTGACCACGGAAAGTGGTAATTTAAGACACAAGTGCGAGGGCCAGTTTTGGAATGAATCCGCAAATATGAATGCTTATCTCCCCTATTTCTACAATCTAAGACATAAGAGCAAGCTTTGTTTATAATTCAATATTTCTTGCAGTCATTGCAACACCAAGCTGCTCTGTAAGTTGCTGAATGGTGCTCGGTACTTATCCTTGGAATTTATTAGTTTGGTGTATATATATATATATAATATTATATATATATATAACTCCTGGTCAGATACCGATATTTCGAAACCTGATTGTTTCTCCTCAGTGACCACGGAAAGTGGTAATTTGACTCCTCTGCCTTTCAGTTTTAAGAAGAATGCTATCCCAGAAAGGGCTGGCGTGCAATACCGTAGTATGTTTGTTGAGTTTTCAAAAAACCAAACCAAAGGTGCCACCTAAGATGCAAAAGAAATCATGAAAGAGCAAAACAAGCTACATTTTCTTGTGAAAAGTAGAAAAATATAAAAAGATAACCTCTTAGACACAAGTGCTGAGGCCAGTTTTTGAATGAATCCGCAGATATGAATGCTTATCTCCACCTATTTCTACAATCTAAGACATAAGAGCAAGCTTGTTTATAATTCAATATTTCTGGCAGTCATTGCAACACCAAGCTGCTCTGTAAGTTGCTGGAATGGTGCTCGGTACTTATCCTTGGAATTTATTAGTTTGGTGTATTTTTTTTTATATATATATATATATATATATATATTGATATATTTTTAGTGCGTGTGTTGTGGGTGTGTGTGTCATTATGTTTTTTTTTTTTTATTTTTCCCTCATTAGCTTGAATGCCCAAGTTTATAAACCTGATATTCTCCATTGCCACTGAAATCTGGCTTAATCTGTCAGGCGCGGTGAACTTCTGACGGCATTCTAATTATTATAAAGTCCTGGGGCGGGTGTCTGCTGGGAAACGCCATTTCTTGGTTGTTTACAGGGTGGTTCATGATGGTGTTGTATATCATAATACGTGTTGTCATCACTCTGTGGTGTTGTCTGGCCATACTCGGCCCTTTGGTCTTGCTTTGGTTTACGGTGTACAATCCTGTTGTATGACTGGCCATCACAGGCTTAGTTAATTGCTATGGTACTGTTGTCATCCTCCGTTGGTATATGATTGGCAATTCGCTGGAATTTTGCTTGACGTTGCGTACTGTGTCTGCCTGTAGGTTTGGTCTGGCCATCTCAGGCTTAGTTCATGCTTATGGTACTGTGTCATCTGAAGGTATTGGATTGGCCAACGCAGGCTTTTGGGCATGCTATGGTACTTTGTGTCATCTGTAGGGTTTGATTGGCCTTCCACAGGGATTTGTTCATGCTATGGTACTGTGGCATCCTGAAGGTAATGACTGGCCATCTCAGGCATCTGTTCTTGCTATGGTTACTGTGTCATCCGGTTGGTAAGGTATGGGCCAGCTCTTGCTTAGTTCTTGTGTTGGTTCTGGGCTCTCTGTACTTCACTGTTGCATTGGAATAACTTCTCATTATGGTCTGTGAGGATGGGGGTTTGCTAGGCCTTTTACTTGGTGTCGCAGAGCGACGCTGACCTATCCACACCGCCCTCACCCTCACTTACTCACTTAATCTGTCGCTCTCTCTCGCGCGAGCACGAGATCGATCTCTCGCGATCTCTCTAGACTCGCCTCTATTTTCTTTTTTGACCTATATATTTATTTATAGTTATGTGCGGGGGTCAAAGGTGATCGTCCCTTGACCTCGTGTATATTTATAGCACTTTTAATTGAATTTTTTTAATTTACCTTTGATTCTGTTATGCTATTGCTTGGATGTTTTTTAATACCTTGTAAGAGATACCTTTTTTTTAAACATGGTGTGTTTGGGGGTGGTCTGCCTTTCATTTGAAAGGCCCAAGTTGTACGCTTTTTATTAGTTAATTTTTCCCGTGCATGATGGAGGACGTGTTATGGCGGTTGGTTGTCGATGCCTGGGCCGGTTAGTTATCAATTTGTATTCCATCACATACAATATGAATAAAGGATGCCAGAATATTATTCAATGAGCGAAATATGTTAAATTCAACTAATTCCCGGTTCTATTTATGATTGTTTTTACGTTGCTGGCAAGCGGTTTTTAATATTTATTATTTTTTTTTTTTTATTAATAAAAAAATCGTTTGGTCAGTCGTAACGATGTATGTCATATCAGTTGTCGGTCAGCAAAAACTCTCGATCGTTCACATCAGGTTCGGTTCGGTTCCGTGTCATTTACTCGGCATGTCGGACAACACTATCCGAATGGAGAAAGGTGTTTTCCGAACCAAATGACGATCAGTGGCAGCTAACGTGCGCGAATAGCCATTCCGGTTTTATAGCTGTATGTCAGAAAATAAAGGACCGTATTTTTTCTCGCAATTCTACTAACAAACGTACTTATCAGATCCATTGCCGTTTTTAATAGCAACCCCCCATTGGCGGATTGGTTTCATTCGATAAGGCCTGGGAGCTTTCGTCTATGGAATGGCGCTCTGCGATGACAGAGTAGGTGTGGAAATGTTGTATGTCCACAATCATTTCGTCGTCAGAAATCGTTAAGTCTGTCTAAGGCATAACGACAGTCAACTAAGGAAAAATGATAGAAACATTGGTTCAGTGTTCTTTTCAATTGTGTTTCTGTAATTGATTTAATATTTCTAAAGTGATCCAAAAAGTAGAGTGGGGCAATTTTTACGGGGGGATATTTTCCCTAAACTTTGGGCGGATGTTTTTGTGCGTGTCACTTGATTAGGTCAGCGTTTTGTGCGTTGTCACGAATTTCGACAGCAAGGTTTTTAAGGGAATCAATGTTTCTATTGAATGTATTATACGGTTTATATTTGGGGCTGATAAACAGCTTGGATTTTATATTTTGCTTTTTCTTTTAATTCTTGTCAGAATAAAGTTCTGATCATATGGATTTAGTGGGGGTATGCTTGGCGATTTTTGGTCAGTGGTTTACTCGCTTTGGTGATGTCAAGTATCACTCGTATGTCCAGTCGTTATCGGTCCAATCGGTTTCTCTTGGGATGAATTATTGTTAAGGTTTTTTGCATTGGAATTCAGATTTATTTTGTAGAATTGTTAGTGCACTGTTGGGGCTATGTCTTATTGCTTTTTGTGTTTTGGTGGTGGTGCTAGTGTACCTGCTTCTCAGTTGCCTCATGCCCTTTTCCTCCCAGTGCCCTCCTGGTATACCACGCCCCCATGCAGGACACCCCCCCACACACCCCACACCGCCCCCCCCCCCCCAAACCACCCACCCCCCCCCGCCCCAACCCACCCACACC
This sequence comes from Conus ventricosus, assembly GCA_018398815.1. Lineage (NCBI taxonomy): Eukaryota > Metazoa > Mollusca > Gastropoda > Neogastropoda > Conidae > Conus > Conus ventricosus. Next base: position 26,511 of record JAFLJL010016150.1, read on the forward strand.
CCCCCCCCCACCCCCACCCCCCCCCCCCCCATCCCCCCCCCCTCACACCCCCCCCCCCCCCCCCCCCCACCCCCCACCCCCACCCCCCCAACCCACCCCACCCCCCCCCCCACCCTCACACCCACCCCCCCCCCCCATTCCCCCCCACCCCCCCCCCCCCCCCCCCACCCCCCCCCACACACATCACCCCCCCCCCATCCCCCCCCCCACCCCCCCCCCCCTCAACACCCCCCCCCCCCCACCCCCACACCACCCCCAACCCCACCACACCCACCCCCCACCCCCCCCCCCCCCCCCCCCTCCCCCACCCCCCCCCCCACACCCACCAACCCCCCACCCCCCACCACCCCACAACCCCCACCCACCCCCCCCACCCCCACACCCCACCACACCACCCCCCGCCACCCCCCCCCCCCACACCCACCCCCACCCCCCCCACAACCCCAACCCACCAACCAACCCCCAAACCCCCCCCCAAAACCACCCCAACAACCCACCACCCCCCCCCACCCCAAAACACCACCCCCAACACCCCACCACACCAACCCACACCACACCCACCCCCCACCCCCACCCCACAACCCCCACAAAACCAAACCAAACACCAACACCCTACCCAACACCACACAAACGACTACCACACGCCGAGCGGGTCCTTGGTGGGGCAGGGGCCAGGGTGGTCTTACGTTATGGTGGCAGGTTAGGGGTTGTTTTCCACTCTATGCCTGGCGTTTTTTACAGTATCTTGCTGTTTGTGGTCGGTTTTCTCTTTTTCCCTATGCTTTTTATTTAACGTTAGACTAATGGGATGATGAGTTTTCGCCCTTTGAATGCATATAACATCATACTGTGGACATATACAAATGATGGAGTAGTGTAAGGTTTCTGTCACAATCTTCTATTGTTTACTCAAGCTTCTGGGCCTGTTGGCGTTAAGGGGAAAATGCTCGTATATGTGGTGCCATAGGGATTTGTGGGAGGGTGTTACTACACTTTTTCACACATGCGTCATCGTGGTCTGGGAGTGGATTACCTGTTGTTGGGGGAGGTGTGGCCTGACTGGGTGACGGGTGGCTTTTATGGGGGTACTTATACATTTTAGCTGTGTTTAGAGTGTACGGGTGCTCTGTATGAATTGCTAACTTTTAGTAGGGTTTATCGTTTTGTTTGGAGACGATGGCGTCCTTGTGGTCTATTATTGGACTTCAGGTTTTTATTGCCCAGCATTGGTGTTAGTCTGCTTTGGTGTTGGGTGGTAGCTTCGCGATTACAATTACGTCTACTATGTTTTTAATAATGTATTATCATACTGACCAGCTATATAGATGCTATGTTATTTAGTCTTTTCGTATAGACTTTTGATAAGGTGGACCTTGGGGCAGGATGCTTATTTTTGACACATCGGCAGTGGCGTTTTCTTTGCCTATAAATGTGCTGTAGATGCATTCCTCGTTGGGGAGGATCGCAGGGAGATAGTTGTTGCTGGAAGGGTCGGTCATCCTTTATTGTTTAAACCAGGTCTTGTCAGGTGTACCACAGGGGAAACTGTTCTCGGGGCCCCTGTGCTGTTTCTTAATTTATATAAATTGTATAAGTCGTAAATCTCTCTCCTGGAAACTACTTATAAGCTTTTTGACGATTGAAAGCTTAGTTCTTTAGATACAACGAAGCAAGAAGAATCGATACACGCATTCTCACTAGAAAGATTTATCGCTTTTCAGAGTGGGAATGAAAGTTTTGGAATTATGGATTGTCATCCCCTAAAAGTGACACATGTGTTGCCTAGTATTTGTATACAACGCATTCTCCAATCATTGATCTGTTTTGCTATTCATTAATACTTGTCTTTATGAAACCTTATGACTGCATATATTTTTAGGCGGTGATTATAGATAGCGTCTTAAATGGAAAGAAATGTAACTTACTATTTTTTGTATGTATAGAAAGCAAAAATTAATACAATCTTAGCTTTCTTATACAGGAATATCAAGGACTGCACACCATAAGGTGAAAGACCACTGCTACTTTTAATTGGTTAGACCTGTACTGGTATATGGTTTGATATGTTTGGGAGAAGTAGCCTATCTATTGGATCATTGATATACATCGTATTATGATTCTGTAGAGAGCCGACTCGGCTTTGTTACTCCCCCCCCCCCCGGGTTTACTTCTGTGTTTTGGGACGATTTCTTGATTGATACTTGTGGTATTTTGAATGGTTTATCCAGGTTTGTAAGTGTGGATGTGCTCTGGGTGTCTTTAGGATAGCTGTCTTATGGCCTGTGCGTTTCACTTTGTAGTTTGGACATATGGGTTTCTTTTCTTTGTTTTGATATTTTTTTGCAGCTCCTGGTGAGGCGGGCTTTTGTGTTGACCATTTAGGATTCATTTTTGGGACAGCACGCTGTCATCTAGTGTTGCCTTGTGCTGGACGGGATGTGGGTAAGCACTATGCCCGACGGGGTGCAGCTATGATTGCCTCAAATGACTGCGCTCATTGTAAATATTAACATTGGCGTGACGATCCTGTTGGGTGTGCTGCTGTGTGACGTTTTATATTTTTTCTTCACCTGTTATTTTTTGGGTACAGGGGCAGGAATTTGGCCTTGTTTTAAATTCTGGTATTTTCGTGTGCCGGGGGGGTCCCCCTTGGGTGCCTTCATTTGCTCCAGGGGCCTACTCAGTCGGAGTCGCTACACTATTTGTTGTGTTGGTTATTTGGTCGTTTTAACTGGCGCGCTTGGTGACCTTACCTCGTTTTTATGTGTAACCAGTATTTGAGTGAACATGAAGAAGTTACTGGGGGTTAATTTCAGCCGCCCCCACCTTGGCTATTGTAGCTTTTTATTCTGCTCTTTGTTGAGGGCTGCGTGTAATGTTTGTTGTTGTGGGGGGGGTGGCGGGTTGTGGGTTGGGTGGTTTTTATACGGTTGCAGTTACTTTGGGTGTGGGGCTTTTCTGGGGGTGGGTGTGCTCGGGTTGGTATTTGGCCTGTGGGGTTGGCCTTTTTGTTCCGTTTTGGAGGGGTGTTTTTTGGTGTGTCTATTGATGTGGGTGTGTTTTGGTCCTTCGCAGATCTACAGTTCTGCATCAGAGGGGTAATGTTGTGTAAGTGATGGTGCAAGAATATGCCCTATAATTATGCTGGTTTACCATCTTGTTTGTTTGGGGGTTAAACAGTATTGGTAGTGTATTTGATTTTGTATAAGCGCTCTGTGCACTTTTCTGTTGAGTGCTGGTGCCCGTATGGTTCTCGGGTTTTGTGTGTAGGTCACTATAGGGTTCGTTTCAATGTTTGATCTTTATTGATATCTATGCCGGTCAGCACATTTGAGGCAGTTTGTTGAGCTTTGTCCAACAGTGTAGGCCATATATTCTATCTGTCAGTTGGTTTCTAGTTGTTTTGGTGGTCTACTTGTTGCATTGTGACTTTTTGTGCTGGTGTTTTAGGCCTTCTTGGGGGGTATTGGGTTCTTTTTAATTAGTTCTGTTACTCAATAAGGGATATATGGGATGTCATTGGGGTGGATCGTCGGTTGGGAGTTTTGGATTGTTGGGTTATACTTGGGTTATGTCCAATGTCTTCAATCTTTCTTTACGGTCTGTGTAATATATTGCCTTATCATGGGTTACAAGGGCGACTGTGCGGTCTATTCTTTGTGTCACTTACTTGAAAATGCTCCCTCAACTACACAGTCTATTATGATGTGGATGCAGTTACCGGTTCTGGCTTATTGCATTATGAGCTATTTCTTGTTCAAATACTAAGATGGCCGACGGTTGGTAGTTGGTCTACGATATCATGTGAAACTGGATATTATAATCTGCACAGTTGCCTTTTCTGGTGGTATTGTTTCCCTTAGCTGTTATTTTCTGTCTTTTTGCCTCTGAAACACTTATGCGCGGTTATATTCTGTCTATTCTAATTAGGAATATTGTTAAATTTGAATGGTCAAGCTTTTACATACGGCGTTGCTGGTTTTGAGGCCGGGATATCTTTACGAGATGAACCTGCGGTTGCATGTGTTATCTTTGGTTGTACGGTGTTTTGGTCCATTTTATACATATTTTGTATTCCTTTGGACAAAATTGGCTGTTTTTATTATACTTTTTTTGAATAAGCCTCGTTTTGTTGGGCTTTTTGTGGAACGTCCGGTTGGCTCTTGCGATGTTTAGAGTGTGTGTTTTATTGATTTATGTTTTACTATCGCACACACACTCACTCATGTTTTCTCTCTCTCACGCTCTCACTCTCTTCTCTCTCTCTCTTCTTTCACACACATACACACACCGCGCGCATGCTTCGTATAGCTCACACAACGCAACTCGCAACATTCTCTAAAACACCTCTGATGCATTCTCCAAAGCACAGAACTGCGAGCCGCAACACGCAGCAACCCCCCCCACCATCACACCACACTCACTCAGGGGAGAGTGAGTCTTACACCGCCTCAGTATAATGGGGAGGGAGAGAAAAGGCGTGATGAAGGGGGCTGTTGTGGTTAGGCACTGAGGAGGGGAGGGGGGTCGGGTGGTGCGGGACTTAGATTCCAATGTCTTTGGCTTGTCGTGTTAGGACTTCAAAGAGGAAACTGCTGCTGTCAAAAAAGGTTTTAGGAATGTTTTAATTCGCTGGTGTCCATTTTGATGGCTTTATGTTCTCTTCAGGGGACCAAAAGAGCATGAAGGAAATAGAAAAAAAAAAATAGGGGAGGGGGGGGGTGGCCGGCAGGATGCTTGGCAAGGGGGGATGGGCCTGGGCAAATAAAATTAGAGGGGGGGGGGTGGTGAGGGGGAGTAAGAGAGGTTGGGTGTTGCTAACGGGGTTGGGTTGGGCGGTGTGAAGTGAAGGGGGGGGGGGGGGGGGGGTAGTGAATGAGGGAAGATGGTGGCCCAAAACAAAGGGGGGGGGGGGGGGCGGGTTGTGGTGGTGACAGGAAAGTTGTTGGTATGTGTTTGGGGGGGGGGGGCGGGGGGGAGGCGGGGGGGCGGGGGAGAGAAAGCCAGAGAGGAAAGGGTTTTTATTCTTTATGGCATTATTGGGTGGGTGGGGGGTTTGGGTAGGGGTAGGGTGGTAGTAAAGTAGAGGGGTTAGGAAGATGGGGGATTGGGACTGGGGTGTGAGGTCGACTGGTATAGTTGAGGGAGAAAGGGATTGGGGGAGCGGGGGTGGAGAGGATTTTTGAGCTACTGGGATGTTTTTTTTTATGGGTTTGCTGGTGGATAGGGGGGGGGGGGGGGGGGGGGGGGGAGGGGTATTTGGGTGTGAGTGTAGGGGAGTTGGGTTGGGTGGTTGCGGGTTCTGGGGGGACATGTCTGTCGCTGGCTATCGCGAGAGCGCGATAGCGCGAGTCGCGCTCGCTAGCTCTCGCTAGCTTTATTGGTGTGTGTGTTTATGGTAGTTGTCTAGTAGTGTGATATTTTGTCCAGTGTTTATTTGTATGGCAAATATTTTTTTGTTTTTCAGATAGGGATGGGGGGGTTGTTTGCCCTGGGCAGTTGGGGTGCGGGTGTGGGTATAGGACTCGGATTAGTTCGCCCTCACTCGTCTTTCGCAGCACATGGAGCGGCGGCCTCCATAGTTTCTATGCGTCAGTTCCGTTGTTGGTGGGGTTTGTGGCTAGTTGGAAGTTTTGCAGGCGGGGGGAGGGGTAGGAGGATTGTTTTTCTGGAAATCATGACTAACAGCACCGTAGCTTCATGTCAGGGTTGGGTAGGAAGTTGTTGGTCTTAATAGGCTGTGTAGGTTTTGGAGGTGAGAAACAGTGGGAGTGGGCGATTTTGATGGGGGGGGGGGGGGGAGGGGGGGGGGGGTGAGGGGGGGGGGGGGGGGGGGGGGGGGGGGGGGGGTGGGGAGGGGGGGTGGGTGGGAGGGGGAGGGGGGGGGGGGTGGGGGGGTTGTGGGGAGGGGGGGGGGGGTTGCGGGGTGGGGGGGGGGGGGGGGGGGTCGGGTTGTTGGGTTTTTTTTTTTTTTTATTTTTTTTTTTATTTTTTTTTTTTTTTATTTTTTTGTTTTCTTTCTTTTTTTTTAGACATAAAGAGCAAGATTTTGATTTTCTAGTTGATATTTCTTGCAGTCTTTTGCAACACCTAGAGTGCATGCTCTGGTAAGTTGCTGGAATGGTGTTCGGTACTTATCATTGGGAATTTATTTGGTCTACTTATTTTTACGTCCCTTGCGGAAAAAATTTAATTCCAAGAAACTGGCCTCTCTGCTCTTGGTCGTATGAGGTTATCTTTTTGTATTTTTTACTTTTCACAAGGGAAAACGATAGGTTGTTTTGCTCCCTTCATGATTTTCTTTTGCGAAGCTTAGGTGGCCACATTCGGTGGGTTTTTTGAAAACTCAAAAAAACATACGACAGTATTGCACACCAGCCTTTTTCTGGGAATAGCATTTCTTCTTAAAACCGACCCCGAAAAATAGGCAGAGGAGTTAAGTTTCCACTTCGGCGATCACTAAGGAGAAACAATCAGGTTTCGAATTCGAAAAATACGGGTGTTATCTGACCAGGTTGTTTTATTAGTGTGTTTCCTCCCAATTGGAGTTTGTCTACCCCTGGAGAATTACTAGCTTTGCTTAAAGGCTCATTTTGAGAAGCATTTTTTATTCCCAATTAACCCACTCAAGCACAATTGTATCAGTTAGGAAGTTTTATACTTCCTCTGCAGAGTTGTATGCTTTCTCCCACCAACTTTCTTTGAGCAAGCTTTGTGATTTTATAATTGATTATTTTTTATATCGAAAAGACAATGACGTTGACGTTTGTTTACAGTTCGAAACTCCTTGCGAGATGATGGCTATGTAGCCGAAATATTTTGGCTAAACAGCAGATTGGTTGTTTTTCCCATTGGTGTATTATTTATATATATATATTTAAGATTTATTTAATATATATAATATTTATATATTTTTATATAGAATCTAATAATTCCAAGAGTATGTACGATATATTTGTCAAGATGGATATCAAGTGCCCGACATTCAGTTTACATTAAAGATCATTAAGGTGCAGACGACCCTATTGTCTTGTTTACGTTCAGTTAAAACCTATGAAAATCAACAAAGGTGCAGACGACCCACTAGTAGTGTTTACGTTCAGTAATACTCCCCTGAAACTAAATGGTGCAGGATCGGACTACGCTAGTTTATCCGTTGACGTTCAAGTAAACACCCCTCTGAATCAATATGGTGCAGACGACACCATAGTAGTGTTTACGTTCAGTACTAACACCCTGAACCAATAAGGTGCAGACGAACCGCTAGTTTATTCGGTTGTCGGTCAGTAATCACCCTGTACAATTCGGTGGCAGACGACACCATAGTTAATAGTTCATGTTCTTTAACACACCCTTGAACTATAAGGTGCACGATGGACCCACTAGTTTATAGTTTCACGTTGAGGTAAAACCTCTGAACATACAGGTGCTGACGACCACCCTCTGTGTTATGCGTTGAGGGTCTGTAAACACCTAACTTTTAATGTGGCAGACGACCCCATTGTTCTTAAACTTACGTGCCAAGACACTACCTGGTAGTTTGAAGAGTCAGGACATCATGAGTTGAGCAATGAGTTGATCCCATAGTTATGAGCTTATAAAATTTTTTCTTATTATTATTTTAACGTGCGCCTCTCCTCACCTTGAAAATTATATTTATAAAATATCATGGAGGCCATTTTCAAAGTCAAATTTATGTTTTAGTCAATATTATACATAATTTATATAGGCAATTCGTAGCATTAACTTATTTAACATAGTACTATTTGAGTGAAAGGATAATCCAATTTTTGAATACCTTTTCTAAAATGTACTGTGTTCCTTTCAAGCCTGTGGGTGGAATCTTCGCAGGCCCAAACCTATCGGGTTCCGTATGTTTGTTTGGTTGGTATTAGGGCCAGCTGATATCATTTGCTGTCTGTTCTTAGATCAAATACTAAATGCGGTTTTTTTACTGGTTCTGATCCATAGGATAAATAGATGGGTTAGTGTATAGGGAATGTTATCGTTAAAGTTATGCAATAAGGCCAAATCTCACATTCTGCAATTTTTCAAAGCATAGAGTAGTTGTAGCAGTTTCAAACATATGTCAGAAATCCTGTTTGAAAATCAGTTGATAATTGAAAAGATCCTTGACTCTGGAAAAATGGTTACGGGGATTTCTAAATACTGGTTGCCCGCGTTCGGGCCTCGTTTTGACACGTAGAGGGTAGGGGTTGCTGAAGCTACGTGAAATGAAAAATAAAGTTTATGGCAAAACACAATCTGGTCCATGTGGAATATAGATCTCAAAATGATGTAGGTGTTGTAGGTTTATCATGTAGTGGAAATCATGTTCGGGAAAAATTAAAAAAGTGGCAATATGAATGAGATGGTATAAATAAAAAATAAATATATTTAAACGATTTAACTACTCATCATAATCCGGATATGGTTCAGTTTTGTTGTGTTTAGAAGGCTGGACAGAGAGTTTGGTGAAGTTTTGGCAATGTTATGTTCGCTCTCTGTAAAATATATCTGGAATGCTCGCGGAGGTGGGTAGTTTTCATCATCGTGGCTATGAATCCTCTAGCCTCGAAATAGATAAGTATTGAATGCGTTGTTGTTGTGACAAGGTAAACTGCTTCTGAATGATTCTGATCATCCCTAAATTGATTCACAGCATTTGATATGCAGAGGGTAGGAAAAGGGGGGGTTATGTTGATGTTTGTTGATTCCCAGAGTGTCCCATTTTATTTTATTGTAGATAGTCTTAGTTCAGCTGCTGACCCCCCACCCCCCTCTCTTTATCTCTTCTCTCTCTCTCTCTCTCTCTCTCTTCTCTCTCTCTCGATTATGTATACTTATTGTTGCCGCCTATCAACAGCTAGGACCCAAGCTTCCATATGCGTTTTACAATCCAGGACTCGATTACACAACGGGCCTGCCTACCTGGGTGGTGCTGACTGAAGAGCGTTTGCCAGGTCGTTTCATTCAGCGTTTCCAGTGTCATCCAGTCAATATTGTTCTTTCAGCTTTTCTCACTTCCTTCTTTCTTTCATTTCTCTCGGCAGGGTGCATGCTGTCATGTGTATCTGTCATCATATATTGGTCTAACTGACCTCCTCTTCCGAATGTTGGTTGATGGGATTTACGTGTGTGTGCAAGATAGCCCCATGTGTGCGTTCAACACGGAACCTCGGTTTATAGTTCTATTCCAAAGGATATTTGAGGAAATGGGAAGTCCAGGGCTTTCTGGGAAATCGCAAAAAAAATTGCCCGAAAAACAGTACGCCATTTAAAACTCTTCGGGACGCACTGGAGTGGTCCGGTTGTTAGGGGTCCTCTGGGACCCCTTCAAAATTTGGGGTGTGAAAAGTCTGACATAAAGTGAGGGGAAAAAGGATTGCCTTCATCAGCGTTTGTTGGGGGTGCCGTATCATGTAGGCTGTCTGCTACACTTCGGTCCAAACCCATCCCTTTCAAGTTTGAACAGTAATTTGAAGCGTAGGAGGGCAGCCTCCACCTAACAACGCTGTCGGTCACCTTTTGTCGTCTGCTGAGGCTGACTGATAAGCTTTTAACGCTAGGCCTCTGCATTCGCTTTCAGTTGAACGTATTTTCCTACTTTTTTGAGGCATGTGGTTATGTCGCGATGTCGCTTTTCTCATTTTTCCCGGCAGGAGAGAGGCATTTCCGCGGTAAGTCTTTGTTTTCCCAACATGTCTCTCGAAGCGTGTGGGTTAAACGAATTATCGTCGAAAAATAAGCGTAGCAGAGGAGCAAGGATCGGAGATGGGATACAAGTTTGATGTGTATTTTGTTGTTCTTTATTGTGTCGATGTGGTCTTGTTGACAATTGCAGTGTGCGTGCAGGGAATGCAATTTTTTAACTTTATTTTTTGTTGTTTTTATTGTGGTGTAGGGACCCCTTATGTTAACATGGGACCCTTAATAATATGAATGAAGGGGGTCCCTGGGACCGGAAACAAGATTTCACCCCAGCAGAGCCCTGCTGAAGTCTGACCTGTGTTTACTCTGAAGGATAATCCCATCTTGTACCGAATCGCCCCTGGCGGAAGAGAGATTCGAACCCTACTAACCCAGGATCACCAAGACTGGTGTGGGTCCGGCGCTCTTCAAATGTGCTAATCCGACACCCCGCACGCCTAGAGATGCTTTCCTCCACTTTTAAGCAGTGGTGAGAGCGCTCGCTAGCTCGCTCACCTCCTACTATCTCTCTATCTCTGCGTTCTCTTCTCTTTCTTCTCTCTCTCGCCATACACAGATATGTGCTCGCTCCTCCTCTTCTCTCTCTCTCTATCTCTCCTCTCTCTTCTCATCTCTCATACACATAATGTGTGTTGTGTGTAGTGTGTGTGTGTGCGTTGTGTGTGTGTTGTGGACTGTATCTGGTTCTGTGGACCAGCCACAGTACAGTCGACATTCCCCACAGCTGCCTATTCAACGCAGGTGGGCTGAGGACCTCTCGGTGAGGCTGTGGCCGAATAACTGCCCTGCGTTCTCCTCCCTCGTCCTCACGCCACCAGCAGGTGGCCTCTGCTCAACATGAAGCCAGAGCCACATTTACCTGTACCTGTCAGGGTCCGCCAGGCTGCGGGGGGGGGGGGGAGGGGGGGGTGGAGGGGAGAGGGGGGGGGGAGGGGGAAGGGGGGAGGGGGGGGAGCGAAAAACCATAGTCCTGGTTCTGAAAGCCCTGCAGTGGGCGAGGCAGGGAGGCAAGTGGTCGTTGTTAGTCATCTGTCAATGCATCAGTAATCATTTTACTGCAGAAACAGCTGCGCACAAGCTGGGGACAGCAGCAGCAGCACCACCGGCTGGAAGCATTCTCCGTCTTATCTGTGACCTCGATGACATCAAAAAGGATGCTTCCCGTCTGGTGAAGCTGCTCCGTGCTGGTCCTTTTCCTGATGCCTTCATCCTCTTTGATGAGGTTCCTGATGACAGGTCAGTTTTTGACTTAGATCACATGTGTGTGTGTATGTGACAAAACAGAACTATTACAGGATGTCCCCACCCCTCCTCTCCCGAAATCGCCCCCTTCCTCCCCCATCACCCCCCCCGCCCCACTTCTCCGCCCGTTCCCACCTCACCCCAGGTGGTCCAGATGAACACAGATAGACAACACACCAATCAAATATAGAATTTGTTCGAGATATCATAGCCCTCTTTATTTGAAAACGTTCAATGACTCACGCAAATTTTTTTTTGAAAAGAATAAATGAACACATTAATAAGCAAAAAAATACATAATGAAAAAAGGAAAATAAATGAATAGATCGATAAACGAATGAATAAGTAAAATATGTCATTGAATAAATAAATAAATGGAGCAAGGAAGGAACCGTTAAAAAAAAAAAGGTAAATACAGAACAAACAAATTGATCAGTTGATGTCAAGTTGCATGCCGTGTAAGCGACAGAATGTGAACAACAAAAAAATTAGAAGAGAGATAACCACAGATTTGGCTCGTGACACAGATAGCGAACAGTTGTTTCCCCTGCTTCACCCATTACCTCTGTATTCAACTTTGTGTGTTGTTATTCACGTGCTGTTCTGTTTGGTGTATCTATGTATAGTACAGTGCACTAAATAGTTTATGTTGTCTTTTATATTAAAATAGTGTTAATTCATGTCAGTGTTTTATAGTATTGCAATGTTTGTTTTCAATGTACTGTACTGTTGTCGCAAGAAGTTTTCTGTGAGCAGAGCTTGGGCCATTCTCTCCAGGCAAACTGGCAAATTTCTCTGGTGCCGCCATGAATCATGGCAGCGTGGATGTAGGGTTCAGCTTTCAGCACATTTTTGCCCGCCCACCCAGCACCCATTCGCCATCTCCGAAAAATAAAGGAAAAACAAAATCAGCATTTGAGACTCAAAAATGTCTTCAGTCCGTTGAATGCAACACACGTTCCTATCATTCGAGGCAGAATTCGCTGATAATTATTTGTCACAAAGTGCATTAAATCTGTAGATTCAAACGGTAGTGAAAACTCATTCCGCTCATCATCATTTGCATGGATGCACCTTTCCCCCGCATTCTTCTCCGCTTCCTGACCCCCCTCCCCCCTTCTTCCTCCCATACCACGCACTCTTCTTTCCCCCTCTCCTCCCACAAAGATTCAGAATGAAACACATCACAACTGGTTACAGTGAGGGTTCAAGGCTTCACACAAATACACGATGGGCAACTCGCTCCCCTTCTCTCGCCATACAGCACCCACGCACCATGCACACACGCATATGCGTTTGCAATGTAATGTCACTGAAATCTGTGCGAATAAAGTGAATAACTACCTATTCTAAAACACCATTCTTCAGAGCTGTTTTCCAGGAAAACAGGCCTGCCCAATTCGGCTCAATGCATTGTGCATGACCTTCCAACTTACGTGCAGACGACTTTTCTTCAATTCGATCACAAACACAGCACCGAATTTCCATGTCTGTTAGATGCGCATGACATAATAGTCATCTTCATCTACAAAGCTTGCTTACAAAATAAATGAAACTGTGTTTGTACAGCAAATAATGGGATTTCAGAATCCATTTCACCAATATATGATCCTAAAATACCTCTTGCATTCAAAGATCGTCAAAGATCATAAATCACAAACCAGTACAAATTTTGCAAGATCATTTTCATAAAATGGCACAAGTGCTCAAGAGCATGTCGTGAAGTAAGCACAAGAAAACACTGCACACCCTGAAATGAACAAGAAAAAGTTCAAAACTGAAATCAGACGTAATGATTCACCTCTGAATATGCTAATTATACCAGTATCCATTATTGGAGTTGACATGTGGTTCCCTTCTACAGATCTCGACATGAACAGCGCAGTTCTCATATTGAAAACCTTTTCTACAGAGTTTATCTTTAGCACTACCACCATCACCCTTCCCCTCCCCTTCCCCCCCCCAAGCACACACGCGCACACGCTCGCAAATGCACACTAGTGTGCAATTTTAAATGCATGCTTAAAATGCAGCGAGTCTTCCTGCCTCAGTTGAACATGGTTGATGCCCAGTCAGGTTGCAAACTGTACGCAGCTGAGTTTTTGGTTAAACATAACAAAAGCAAACCACAAATCACAACCTCTAACAGGCATCTGATAGCATGCTTCAAATGTAGAAATATCCGACACTTCATTGCCAGAATGTATCCGAAATGTTCCACATAAAATGGAAATTGTTCATATTTAGAGGAACAAAACATGCCATGAAAAAGGAAGACATACTGTCTGGACACAACAAAAGCAGCGATTTGAGAATGCATTCTTTAAAAAAGTACTCGAAACTACTGAGTAAAACTAAACGCACGACAATTTGAGCAAAGACTTGAACTTGGTCGACATCGGTACATGGTCACGTCCCAAAAAAAA
>JAFLJL010016152.1:19862-21787 GCA_018398815.1 Conus ventricosus
TACGTCATCTATTTTAGGTGTGCACTTGTGATCGTTGTATGCTACGCCATCTATTTCAGGTGTGCACTTGTGATCGTTGTATGCTACGTCATCTATTTTAGGTGTGCACTTGTGATCGTTGTATGCTACGCCATCTATTTCAGGTGTGCGCTTGTGATCGTTGTATGCTACGTCATCTATTTTAGGTGTGCACTTGTGATCGTGTATGCTACGCCATCTATTTTAGGTGTGCACTTGTGATCGTTGTATGCTACGTCATCTATTTTAGGTGTGCACTTGTGATCGTTGTATGCTACGTCATCTATTTTAGGTGTGCACTTGTGATCGCTGTATGCTACGTCATCTATTTTAGGTGTGCACTTGAATGTGATCGTTGTATGCTACGTCATCATTTTAGGTGTGCACTTGTGATCGTTGTATGCTATGTCATCTATTTTAGGTGTGCACGTGTGATCGTTGTATGCTGCGTCATCTATTTAGGTGTTGCACTTGTGATCGTTGTATGCTACGTCATCTATTTCAGGTGTGCACTTGTGATCGTTGTATGCTATGTCATCTATTTTAGGTGTGCACTTGTGATCGTTGTATGCTTCGTCATCTATTTTAGGTGTGCACTTGTGATCGTTGTATGCTACGTCATCTATTTTAGGTGTGCACTGTGATCGTTGTATGCTACGTCATCTATTCAGGTGTGCACTTGTGATCGTTGTATGCTACGTCATCTATTTAGGTGTGCACTTGTGATCGTTGTATGCTACGTCATCTATTTTAGGTGTGCACTTGTGATCGTTGTATGCTACGTCATCTATTTTAGGTGTGCACTTGTGATCGTTGTATGCTACGTCATCTATTTTAGGTGTGCACTTGTGATCGTTGTATGCTACGTCATCTATTTTAGGGATGCACTTGTGATGTTGTATGCTACGTCATCTATTTTAGGTGTGCACTTGTGATGTTGTCTGCTACGTCATCTATTTTAGGTGTGCACTTGTGATGTTGTCTGCTACTTCTGTTGCCCGCTCTTCATTGTCGTTGTCCTGAGTGTGTGTACCTTGCCTGGAGAAGACCTAAGAGGTCGAAACGTGTCGTGATTTGTCTTGTGATGCGTTTGTCCATGTTGTTCAGTGAAATTATTTTAATCATTAAAAAAAATTGTTTAAAGGGAAAGAAGACGAAGAACTTTACTGGTTTGATCAGTTGATATGAATTGGACTTCACATTTGTGGCTGCTGTGCGAAGCTGGAGACTATTGTCTTTGTCCATGTGTGTGACCATGAAGAAATCTTTGGGAAAACAAAGTAAATACAGCCCCGGTAACAAGGTCACTTTTGCCCTGGGCGGCGTATTTTGAAATAACCATCAAAGTTAGTTCCCTTGAACGGAAAATAGCTTTCACAGCGCCGAATGAAACGCTGTGAATGAGCAATAAGCAGCATACATGCTGGCTTGAAAATGATTGCAGCGGTGTAAGTCCATAAAAAAAGAAGGAAATGATTGCAGCGGTGCAAGTCCATAAAAAAGAAGGAAATGATTGCGGCGGTGTAAGTCCATAAAAAAGAAGGAAATTTGATGCAACTTGGTCATAAACATTGATTACCATGTCCTAGTTGGAGAAAAATCGTTAGGATGAGGTGCTTATTCGATTGAAAACGTTTTTATAGTAGTCACCCTCAAGAGCAACTGAACTGGTCCAGCGTCTCACATCCCACACTGGGATGAATCTCTGCTGGGTCAAGTTTAACTGGCTGGACGGTCAATGTCCTTCTGCCTTTGCTAAGAGATTAGGTTACTACTGAGAGCAACCTTCAGTGTAAAATCTTGAAAAAGTTAAAAGAAAACGTATGCTCGGGATATTCTCCATCCATGTTTGTTTTCAGCCGGCTGGTCATCGTTTGCAGTGCTTCTGATCTCAACCTCCAAAACAT
>JAFLJL010016153.1:0-2500 GCA_018398815.1 Conus ventricosus
GATCGCAGGTTTGAAGCTAAGTAATGATGACACATCCTACACACAGCACTCGCATTCTGCTATCAATAATGAAGTTAAGTAATGATGGCACATCCTATACACAGCACTCGCATTCTGCTATCAATAATGAAGTTAAGTAATGATGGCACATCCTATACACAGCACTCGCATTCTGCTATCAATAAAGCTGGGTGTTTAAAGGAAATCTTTTTTCTTTCAAAAAGTGGCAATGATACTGTTTGTATCAATCAGCAATCATATTTCATGGATACCAGAGGTTTCAGTAACATGGGGGTTTGTATCAATCAGCAATCATATCTCATGGATACCAGTGGTTTCAGTAACATGGGGGTTTGTATCAATCAGCAATCATATCTCATGGATACCAGTGGTTTCAGTAACATGGGGGTTTGTATCAATCAGCAATCATATCCCATGGATACCAGTGGTTTCAGTAACATGGGGGTTTGTATCAATCAGCAATCATATCTCATGGACACCAGTGGTTTCAGTAACATGGGGGTTTGTATCAATCAGCAATCATATCTCATGGACACCAGTGGTTTCAGTAACATGGGGGTTTGTATCAATCAGCAATCATATCTCATGGATACCAGAGGTTTCAGTAACATGGGGGTTTGCATCAATCAGCAATCATATCTCATGGATACCAGTGGTTTCAGTAACATGGGGGTTTGTATCAATCAGCAATCATATCTCATGGATACCAGAGGTTTCAGTAACATGGGGTTTGTATCAATCAGCAATCATATCTCATGGATACCAGAGGTTTCAGTAACATGGGGGTTTGTATCAATCAGCAATCATATCTCATGGATACCAGTGGTTTCAGTAACATGGGGGTTTGTATCAATCAGCAATCATATCTCATGGATACCAGAGGTTTCAGTAACATGGGGGTTTGTATCAATCAGCAATCATATCTCATGGATACCAGTGGTTTCAGTAACATGGGGGTTTGTATCAATCAGCAATCATATCGCATGGATACCAGTGGTTTCAGTAACATGGGGTTTGTATCAATCAGCAATCATATCTCATGGATACCAGAGGTTTCAGTAACATGGGGGTTTGTATCAATCAGCAATCATATCGCATGGATACCAGAGGTTTCAGTAACATGGGGGTTTGTATCAATCAGCAATCATATCGCATGGATACCAGTGGTTTCAGTAACATGGGGGAATGAAAATAGAGAGGGTGAGGGAAGGGACAGTGTGCGGGGGAATCATTTCAGGACAGGAAAGAAGTGAATGAATGAATGAAAGAATGGATGAATGAATGAATAAGATATATATGAATGAATATCTGAATGAGTGGTAGTGAATGAATGGAATGAATGATCTGGCGAAACCACACACACACACACACACACACACACACACACACACACACACACACACACACACACACACACACAACACAAGAGAGAAGAGAGAGAGAGAGAAGGGGAGAGAGAGAGGAGAGAGAGGAGAGAGAGAGAGAGAGAGAGAGAGAGAGAGAGAGAGAGAGAGAGAGAGAAGAGAAGGAGAAGACAGAGAGTGGACAGAAACAGAAGAAAAAAAGACTGATGCAAGACAGAAATAGAGTGAGACAGGCAAATAAGAATACAGTCAAAACTGGCAACAGAGTGCAAGACAGACTACAACAAAAATGAACATCACCCGAGAAAAAAAAAAAACGATTGAAGTAAAAGAGAAAAAAAACGAGCAAGAGATATTTCTTTCCTGCCAAAAACAGCTTAAAGACAGCCCCATGCACACGCCCACTAATTGGCCGTTGGACAATGGCCTTTACCGCTGCCATCTTCACTGTGTATTTATTTTATTTTTATGCCGTAGGGGTGACTATTCTTCATATCCCTACGACATATCCTTTGGGATTTTATCTTGCTAAGTTCGAATTAACTTCACCGATGTAATGATTTATTTTAATCTGTGGAAATTATTGCTAGCGCCTGCAAGTCTTCTTTTTTTGTTTAGTTTCTCAACAACAACTGACAATGATTTCAATCTTTAATATGGTGTGAAAAAAAGAAGAAAGAAAACACGAAACAATCTCAAGACACATACTTCAGGCCACATTTTTTGAGCGCTCTCTCTCTCTCTCTCTCTCTCTCTCCTCTCTCTCTCTCTCTCTCTCTTCCTCTCTCTCTCCTCTCTCTCTCTCTCTTCTCTCTCTTTTACACACACACACACACACACACACACACACACACACCACACACACACACACACACACACACACACACGCAAGCGCGCGCATGCACACACACACGCGCAAGCGCTGACGCACACACGCATGCACGCACGCACGCACGCACGCACGCACGTAAGCACGCACGCACGCACGCACGCACGCACGCACGCACACACGCACACACATACACACACACACTTTAAATGCGCAAGACCACATAATACATGTGGTGCTGTGGTCCAAAAACTGCAATAGCACTACCTGTGTCTTGGCACCACAC
>JAFLJL010016153.1:15000-20000 GCA_018398815.1 Conus ventricosus
GAGCATGGACTGAGTTAAGTGTCGTGTCGTGTGTGGTGTGGGTGTGGGTCTGGTGTGCGTGTGCGTGGGTCTAAGGCCGGTCACTGATTCGTTTTGTTGTTGTTTTTTTTGTTTTTTTTGGTCTTATTTTGTTTAACTCTGGCTGAGTAGGTCCTGTTGGATATAGTTTTGTTTCTAATACTGTCTTTCTTCTGTCATTGTGCTGAATATTTTTGTAGTGGTTTAGTGGGTTAGGTTGGGACAGTAGCGGGATCCCGGGATATTGGAGGGTTTTTGTGGTCTATTCAATTTACTTTGTCCCCTAAGTCAGTTAGTGCTGAATAGTGCCTTTCTCTTCTATGCCCTATTTTTTTTTTATTCTGTCTTTTCATCTCTCGGCTATCTTTTCTCTTCTTTGTTATGACCCATACCCCATCTGGAGTGCTAGTGTGAGTGAATGATTGTATTGTGAATAAAAATATTGTCTAAAAATCTTCCTCTTGTGGTCTGGTGGTGTGAGGGATTGAGTGATCGCTCCGTTTCTGCCACTGACTTACCGTATAAGAGCCCCACCCTGTCAGGTGTACTCGCACGTGACATGCACAGCGCTACATCCACAGGTGCTCAGTCCATGTCGTTCTTTTTCTGCGCAACAACCCAACTGGACATTCCAGTGACAATGCATGACCACTCACACAGGCGACCAGCAATTTCTTGCAGATAACAACTTTCAATGTGTCCCTGGCAGCCCTCAGTCCCGATTTTAACCAATAAACATTTTTGGGAATGATCTTGGAGACGGTTGGGACTCCTGCGTCACGACAGCAACAGCGGTAATTACTCAGGCCATGTCTGTGTGGGCGGGTTGTGAAAGGACGCATCACACCTGGTCAGTCATTGCCCGCAGGTGTTCAAGCAGTTATCAA
Source organism: Conus ventricosus (assembly GCA_018398815.1). NCBI lineage: Eukaryota > Metazoa > Mollusca > Gastropoda > Neogastropoda > Conidae > Conus > Conus ventricosus. The sequence continues at coordinate 15,906 of JAFLJL010016153.1, forward strand.
CGCAATATTGGTGGCCACTGGTATAGGACTTCAAGCTGGTTTGTCACGTGGACTTGGATATTTCCACCTAAGCAATATTGCTGATGGACTTTTCAACAATTACCGGTGTTATGAATCAAATCAGTGAATTCTCGCTTCCACTCTTTTACAATGGACATAATAATTCACCACCAACTTCAGTTGTTCGCCCTAATAGATGTACGCCCTAACTGTCAGCTTGTTTTGCTTTCGCGTTTCTTTATGGAAGTCAGTATAGATTGTTGTCTTTTTCATAACATGATAATAACTCTACTGGCGAACTATTTTGCAGATGGATCTGTTACGATGATAATAACTCTACTGGCGAACTATTTTGCAGATGGATCTGTTAGGATGATAATAACTCTACTGGCGAAGTATTTTGCAGATGGATCTGTTAGGATGATAATAACTCTACTGGCGAACTATTTTGCAGATGGATCTGTTAGGATGATAATAACTCTACTGGCGAAGTATTTTGCAGATGGATCTGTTAGGATGATAATAACTCTACTGGCGAACTATTTTGCAGATGGATCTGTTAGGATGATAATAACTCTACTGGCGAAGTATTTTGCAGATGGATCTGTTAGGATGATAATAACTCTACTGGCGAAGTATTTTGCAGATGGATCTGTTAGGATGATAATAACTCTACTGGCGAACTATTTTGCAGATGGATCTGTTAGGATGATAATAACTCTACTGGCGAAGTATTTTGCAGATGGATCTGTTAGATGATAATAACTCTACTGGCGAACTATTTTGCAGATGGATCTGTTAGGATGATAATAACTCTACTGGCGAAGTATTTTGCAGATGGATCTGTTAGGATGATAATAACTCTACTGGCGAAGTATTTTGCAGATGGATCTGTTAGGATGATAATAACTCTACTGGCGAAGTATTTTGCAGATGGATCTGTTAGGATGATAATAACTCTACTGGCGAAGTATTTTGCAGATGGATCTGTTAGGATGATAATAACTCTACTGGCGAACTATTTTGCAGATGGATCTGTTAGGATGATAATAACTCTACTGGCGAACTATTTTGCAGATGGATCTGTTAGGATGATAATAACTCTACTGGCGAAGTATTTTGCAGATGGATCTGTTAGGATGATAATAACTCTACTGGCGAACTATTTTGCAGATGGATCTGTTAGGATGATAATAACTCTACTGGCGAACTATTTTGCAGATGGATCTGTTAGGATGATAATAACTCTACTGGCGAATATTTTGCAGATGGATCTGTTAGGATGATAATAACTCTACTGGCGAACTATTTTGCAGATGGATCTGTTAGGATGATAATAACTCTACTGGCGAAGTATTTTGCAGATGGATCTGTTAGGATAATAATAACTCTACTGGCGAAGTATTTTGCAGATGGATCTGTTAGGATGATAATAACTCTACTGGCGAACTATTTTGCAGATGGATCTGTTAGGATGATAATAACTCTACTGGCGAAGTATTTTGCAGATGGATCTGTTAGGATGATAATAACTCTACTGGCGAAGTATTTTGCAGATGGATCTGTTAGGATGATAATAACTCTACTGGCGAATATTTTGCAGATGGATCTGTTAGGATGATAATAACTCTACTGGCGAACTATTTTGCAGATGGATCTGTTAGGATGATAATAACTCTACTGGCGAACTATTTTGCAGATGGATCTGTTAGGATGATAATAACTCTACTGGCGAAGTATTTTGCAGATGGATCTGTTAGGATGATAATAACTCTACTGGCGAACTATTTTGCAGATGGATCTGTTAGGATGATAATAACTCTACTGGCGAACTATTTTGCAGATGGATCTGTTAGGATGATAATAACTCTACTGGCGAAGTATTTTGCAGATGGATCTGTTAGGATGATAATAACTCTACTGGCGAAGTATTTTGCAGATGGATCTGTTAGGATGATAATAACTCTACTGGCGAAGTATTTTGCAGATGGATCTGTTAGGATGATAATAACTCTACTGGCGAAGTATTTTGCAGATGGATCTGTTAGGATGATAATAACTCTACTGGCGAACTATTTTGCAGATGGATCTGTTAGGATGATAATAACTCTACTGGCGAAGTATTTTGCAGATGGATCTGTTAGGATGATAATAACTCTACTGGCGAACTATTTTGCAGATGGATCTGTTAGGATGATAATAACTCTACTGGCGAAGTATTTTGCAGATGGATCTGTTAGGATAATAATAACTCTACTGGCGAAGTATTTTGCAGATGGATCTGTTAGGATGATAATAACTCTACTGGCGAACTATTTTGCAGATGGATCTGTTAGGATGATAATAACTCTACTGGCGAACTATTTTGCAGATGGATCTGTTAGGATGATAATAACTCTACTGGCGAAGTATTTGCAGATGGATCTGTTAGGATGATAATAACTCTACTGGCGAACTATTTTGCAGATGGATCTGTTAGGATGATAATAACTCTACTGGCGAAGTATTTTGCAGATGGATCTGTTAGGATGATAATAACTCTACTGGCGAACTATTTTGCAGATGGATCTGTTAGGATGATAATAACTCTACTGGCGAAGTATTTTGCAGATGGATCTGTTAGGATGATAATAACTTTACTGGCGAACTATTTTGCAGATGGATCTGTTAGGATGATAATAACTCTACTGGCGAACTATTTTGCAGATGGATCTGTTAGGATGATAATAACTCTACTGGCGAACTATTTTGCAGATGGATCTGTTAGGATGATAATAACTCTACTGGCGAACTATTTTGCAGATGGATCTGTTAGGATGATAATAACTCTACTGGCGAAGTATTTTGCAGATGGATCTGTTAGGATGATAATAACTCTACTGGCGAACTATTTTGCAGATGGATCTGTTAGGATGATAATAACTCTACTGGCGAAGTATTTTGCAGATGGATCTGTTAGGATGATAATAACTCTACTGGCGAAGTATTTTGCAGATGGATCTGTTAGGATGATAATAACTCTACTGGCGAAGTATTTTGCAGATGGATCTGTTAGGATGATAATAACTCTACTGGCGAAGTATTTTGCAGATGGATCTGTTAGGATGATAATAACTCTACTGGCGAACTATTTTGCAGATGGATCTGTTAGGATGATAATAACTCTACTGGCGAACTATTTTGCAGATGGATCTGTTAGGATGATAATAATTCTACTGGCGAAGTATTTTGCAGATGGATCTGTTAGGATGATAATAACTCTACTGGCGAACTATTTTGCAGATGGATCTGTTAGGATGATAATAACTCTACTGGCGAACTATTTTGCAGATGGATCTGTTAGGATGATAATAACTCTACTGGCGAAGTATTTTGCAGATGGATCTGTTAGGATGATAATAACTCTACTGGCGAACTATTTTGCAGATGGATCTGTTAGGATGATAATAACTCTACTGGCGAAGTATTTTGCAGATGGATCTGTTAGGATAATAATAACTCTACTGGCGAAGTATTTTGCAGATGGATCTGTTAGGATGATAATAACTCTACTGGCGAAGTATTTTGCAGATGGATCTGTTAGGATGATAATAACTCTACTGGCGAAGTATTTTGCAGATGGATCTGTTAGGATGATAATAACTCTACTGGCGAAGTATTTTGCAGATGGATCTGTTAGGATGATAATAACTCTACTGGCGAAGTATTTTGCAGATGGATCTGTTAGGATGATAATAACTCTACTGGCGAAGTATTTTGCAGATGGATCTGTTAGGATGATAATAAATCTACTGGCGAAGTATTTTGCAGATGGATCTGTTAGGATGATAATAACTCTACTGGCGAAGTATTTTGCAGATGGATCTGTTAGGATGATAATAAATCTACTGGCGAAGTATTTTGCAGATGGATCTGTTAGGAAACGCAAATGCTCGGTAAGAACGTTTAATGTTGAAGTTGTCTGTTTTCATGTATTTCCGCAAGCCTGATGACCTTATTAAGAAATGGTTTTGTTTTCTTCACTAGTAGCTATTGATAAGAGAGATGAGAGAGAGAGAGAGAGAAGAGAGAGAGAGAGGAGAGAGAGAGAGAGAG
>JAFLJL010016153.1:30000-50000 GCA_018398815.1 Conus ventricosus
CGATCAAATCATTTTAAAAGATAGGAGTTTTAAGTAACTCCAACGATCAACTCATTTTAAAAGATAGGAGTTTAAAGTAACTCCGGCGATCAACTCATTTTAAAAGATAGAAGTTTTAAGTAACTCCGGCGATCAACTCATTTTAAAAGATAGGAGTTTTGAGTAACTCCGGCGATCAACTCATTTTAAAAGATATCGATAGGAGTTTTAAGTAACTCGAGCGATCAACTCGGACAGACAAATGACAAGACAAAAACACGACACGTTTCGACCTCTTCTGTCATCTTCAGGCAAGATAAACAACATTCAGCACAATGAAAACAAAGAACGAACAATCACTTCAACGCCCATCTTGCGCCGAATTCCAAAGAGAAGGATTGCTCGTTCTTCGTTTTCGTTGTCCTGAATGTTGTTTATCTTGCCTGAAGATGACCTAAGAGGTCGAAACGCGCCGTATTTTGTCCTGTAATTGGTAATCGGCGGAGTTACTTTACATTTTCATAAAAATTATTTCTTCAAACGAAAAATTGTTGATTGTAACGCAGGCCTAGTGCCCACGAAACCAAGACCCACACCCTTTCCCACTCTTACTCTAACACTAACCCACTAACACAGTTCAATTTCCAACATTTAATGACATTTCATAGTACACAAATCCACAACAATAAAATCACAAAAAACATACATCAAAACGCATATGATGAGGAGGATGGGGATGAGGATGATTGTGATGAGTGCCAGAAAGAAATAATTCTAGTTATAGGACAGGTTGTGAAAAAACAACAACAACAAAAGCAAACGAAAAGATATCCAGAGTCCGGGCACCCGCGCCCGGGAAAAGGTTAACGGCGGGCACTGGGGGAGGATGGTAGCACGCAGGCAATGTAGCCTGCGAGCGCAGAGAAGAATTCCTGAACTTGGGCGTCGAAGAGGGTATGAAGGTCCCAGGGCGCAATCTCCTGGGGGACAACTTGCTGAAGGAATGGCTGGTGATGATGAAGGGGAAGTGGAGACTGGGGATGGACAGTTCACACGCAAGAACAGAGGGAAAGGCCTGGAGAAAAAGCGAAATTACCGTAAGGGAGGAGAGAATGTAAATATGTATGTTCAAGACCACCCATCTTATTTTGCACGAAAACCCCCTTTTCACATACAAATCACGTCCATCTCATATCAGTTTTGGCCAAAATTAACACCTGTTTCACAAAAAAATTAACATCCAAAAACCTCTAAAATTGACGCAATCAGCACAATAAAACAGGGGCTTACGTGCTAGATAAGATAGGGTGATCGTGAACAAACATATTTACATTCTCTCCAGGCACATAAAAATCAACTAAAAATATATATGGTTTGACAAGCTTGTTTGTTTACAACCTGCCGCTAGACCAGTTCAAATCAATATTGGTTCTGTAACCTTGTGCATCAGCGCGTGCAACGTGAGAGCGCTGCCAGTGAATTGTTAATCATCAGGCGACGAGCTCAGATGTCACGTGTGCACATTCAACCAATCAGCAGGGAGTATGACGCCATTTTGGCTGGGGAAGCTTTTGTACCGGACAGAGCTATTGTCATTTCACATTTGGGAGGCGTGCCGTGCAGACGTTTGAGAGGTTTGTGTTGTGCAGACGTGCGAGAGAAGTGATTTTACTAGAAATATTTATGTCTCAAGACAGCATTTCTTCAGATTTAGAGAGAGAAATTATGGAATCGCAAGTTGCTCATCAAAATCTATTAGATTTCTCAACACAACCATCAACTTTAATTCTACCTGACATGGGCTCAATGGCTTAAAGAGATGTGGATATTCTGACGATCATGCACGCAAATTGCGCGCTGTTGCCAATGTGCTTTATGGGTATTGGCAGTTTTACACTGTTGGCCTCCCCTTCAGTTTTATTTTCGACAAGTTAAAACAAATTCAAACCATGCTGCAAGACCCTGAATTTGGAGAATATTGGAAACAACCTCTCAGTCTACCTCCGACAACTGCCCTGCAAGCCTCTCAGTGAACACCACAAACGCATGACGTGGGCCTAAAAATAGTAACGGTTTTACAAAACCGCTTGGCTATTGATCGGGTTTGCAGTTTCCCTTCGTCGTCCGACCGGCCCAAGCTGCGCCTGCGCTTCGCTTCACTCTCCGACAACTACCCTGCAAGCCTCTCAGTGAACGCCACAAACGCATGACGTGGGCCTAAAAATAGTAACGGTTTTGCAAAACCGTTCGGATCCGAACGGTATCTAAAAATAGTTCTTACTTCACCTGCTTCAACGTCCTGCTTCGCTGTTTTGCTTCACCTGCTTCAGGCTGCCTTTTCAGGCGGCCGCCGATAGAACTTAAACAGATCCTGTGATTATTGATTCAGGACTCTGATAAGGGCTTTTAGCGGCTGTCTCGAATTTACGACGTTCAAATGTGAACCACAAAAAGCCCCCTTTCACATTTCTCCCTGCAAGCACCATCCCGCCTATTGTGTGAATGATTCTCGTGTGGTGTGTGTGTGTGTGTGTGTGAGAGAGAGACACACAGAGAGAGGGAGTGAATGAGGGAGAGGGAGAAACTGATTAATTAATTTTTTAATTGTTGTTTTTAATCTGGTTTTAAAAATGAACCCCCAGATAGTTATAAAGCTTACAGAAATATTTGATGATTTTGGGTGGGCGATTAATGCTGGGGTTGATAAAGAAGTGTTAAAGGACGTGTTTGATGAATTTATAACAGAACTTTTTGAAAGCTTAACTATTCGAGAAAGCGTATTGAAAGCTGTTAGTAAAATCCCACAGTCTTGGCCTAAACCAATTATAAAATTGTTTACTATTTTACTTGATAATATTGCCCCTGAAGATGCTGACCTGCAAGTGTCTGATGATCTTGAAGGGGTAACTGTTACCTTTAAACCTGATCAGTTTTTACGATTAGAAAAAGACTGAGTAATAACTGAATTTACAATTATTTTTTTATTTATTTTAGATTTAAAAATGGCTGCCAAACTCAGTGAATCTGATTTAAAGAAGTGTAATGAACTATTTGACGAAACAATGAAAGCATTAAACATTGATTTTAGTGAATTTTGGTTTGAGAATGATGTAAACAATATAATAAAAGATCATAGTGAACTATTTAAAGAAGCAACCAAAGCGATGAACTTTGACTGTAGTGATTTAGAAAAAGCTAAAATATTAGCAGGCGTTATTGTAAGGTTAACGTGGCTTGAAGTGTTGCAACGCTTGGGTGAAGAATAAAAAGCGTGTTTTACTTACTTTTATTTACATTTATTTTTTTAATCTACGTAAATATTGTGGCTTTAAAAATGACGACCACAAGTAAATTCGAGGATGGAAAACTATATACGATGGAAGAAATATTTAGTAGTGACAAACAATTAAGCAATACGTTTAGTGAAGTAGACATGGACATCATTAACCCTACAAACGTTCATGAAAGCATGGCACATGCTATCTCTAAAATCCCAGAGTCTCTTCAACGCGAGCCGCCTGTAAAAGTATTGTTGACCGTTCTGATTGATTATATAACGCCTGATGATAGTAACATGGAAGTCTGGGTTTCAACTAAACAGAAAGAAGTAATCAGCTATCACGACTTTAACTCTAACTGGGCTGACTACATGCTTACACAGTTTAACCATGCAAGTGAGGAGGCTAAGTTAAGGGGTTCTGGCTGGTCTGAAGGAACAGTCCTTGAAATTAGATTAAGGCAAACAAAGTTCTATCCTATAGTTGGCAATTCTTACATTTTTTCCCCCCAAAAGGTTAGAAATTAAAACGAGCGTCTTAAAATACATAATTCTGACAACATGTGAATTTAAAGGGTTTGGGGGGTGTTTTTTAGGCATTTACATCCTGTGAAAAAACATGCAAACAAAAGTCCCAATTATGAAGCCTACAAACAAAGCTGAACTTTGATAACCCTAACCTTTTCCGAAATTAAAAGTATAAACTCATTTAAGAGCAAAACAAACCAATTTACTGTAAAGTATAACATGGTCCCGTAGTAGACAACCCAGTTCCTCTAAGGATTTCTCCCCCAAAGCCCCAATTTTGGGGATTCACTTAAAAAAACATTTTAAACTTGATTTCTTTTTGCAGATAGTACAAAGGTTCCCTTATGTATTAATCAGAAAAAATAAGCGACTGTTAGCCTATACTACAAAAATAATTTTAAACAGGGTTTGTAGAAAGGTTTTTTGGAGAAAACCCCTACTATAGAAGCGCTGCCAACCAAACGAAAAGTTTTTAAAAATATTGTAGACTGGAAACCCCCAAAATCCTCCCACCTAAAAAAAGGGTCTAAAGGGTTGGGTTTTTTAAAAAATAAACACAATGCAAAGAGCCCTTACTTTGGGTTTTTTGCTGACTTTGAGTCAATCTTGCCACAGTATACGGGCCCCCAACAGCAAAAAACAAAAAAAAAATTTTTAAACCCCCCCAAACAGATCTGTTCTTATGCGTTTTTTGTTTGTTTTGGTCAGATGGTCAACCCCACCCCAAAAGTTTACAGAGGCCCCAACCCGCTAGTAGATTTTTAGAGCAATGAAAAAAAACTTTTCCCAAACAGTTTTTTTTCCAACCAAATAACCCCCCAAAAACATTGTTTGCCCTTAAGGGCCCAAAAACGCTAAAATCTCTACACCTGTTGGATATGTAACAGAGGGAATTTTTTTTGGCCCACGCTGTAAAAGACCCCGATCACAAACCGCACCTTTAAAGGGGGCCGGGGCAAAAACATTGTAAACTTCAGTTAAGGTTGACCCTAAAAATTGGGGAAAAAAACCCATCTTCCTTTTCATAACCTAAAGAGGCTACGAAATTTCCCCTTTTATCCTGCAAGCAGTGACTTCTGAATATAAAAAGGGTTTCCTGCATTCACCCTCTTCGGGGAAAAGTACAGACTTTTTCTCCCTTTACTGTTTTCCTTTTATGAAATCTGGGCCCCAAAATCTGTTGGGGGGTTTTTGATTTAAATTAGCAAACTCTCAAGACCTTTTTCCCAAAAACTAAACAAAACTTTGACCCATCTTTAGTCCGTAAAGGGGTTTTTCCTTATGAAAAACTGAAACTTTGTTGGGGTAGTTTTTATGAAAGATCGCTTCCTCCCCAAAAAGGGGCTTTCTTTTCTAAGCTAAGAAAGGAAAGGAAAATAACCGCTCGAAAAATGAAAAAGCACGAAAGCCTGGGCAGGGAAATTTCGCTGTCAAACGATGGGCCGGGTATTTATGAACAGTATTTAAGGCTGACGTTTTGTTTATTTGGGAGATGTTTTTTTAGAAAATTTCAGAAATACTGCATGAAAAAAAAAATTTCAGCTTAGGGCTCATCGATTACATCTAGCCCCAGGCCCTTTCTTGGGATGCTTTTTTAAAGGCTACCCAAAAACAAAAATTGACTTTAAATTTTTTGATTTTACCGAAAACTTCAGATATTGAAGGGGGGCTTAAAGGGGGGGCCTTTTGCATGGCCCACATCCCTTTCTGCAAAGCCCAAAAACAAGTATTTTAGAAATTATGACCCCCCAAAAACCGCCTAAAATATCTAAAGAAATTAGATGCTAAACAATTGTTAAAGGATGGGCCCTGAGTCAACCGCTTTTCCAAATGAGAAACTTTAAAATATTTAAAAAGGGGCCCATTAAAATTTTAAAAACTGTGTTTGGGATGTTGTCACACTAACGCTTGATAATCCCCAGGATTAACCCTTTGGGGGTAATTAGAATTCCAAAGAATTTCACGGGTCTTACAAAGATTACCCCCCCAGCCCCAGAAAGATTAAAGATGGGGTCCCCTCGAAACCGCCTAAGCTTGTTCCCCTTTTTCGCCACAAAACTAAATAAAGTGTGTCAAACAGATGTTTTTTGTTTTTCCAAAAACACGGAAATGAAAACTAAGAGCGTTCACGTAATTATCTGTGATCAAAGCCCTTATGGGGACCTACACAAAAAAGAAAATGTCTTGAAACCCAAAACCACTGGGCGGGCCCCCAAAAAAAACTTCTTTAAACGATGAACAACAGCTTTTTTTTGGGAAAAACGAAAAAAAAATCCCCACAAACGTAAGATGTGAAAAAAGTTACAAAAAAAAACAAGAAAATTTAAAACTGGTCTCTAAACCTAAAATAAAACAAAAACTTTAAAAAAATTTTGCGACAGGGCCCGGGTTTGGGATTATGAAAGAAAAAAGGATGTTTCCGTTAGACAAACCCGGGTTTTTTCGGCTTTTTCGGTATTAGAGGGTTTTCAAAAATTATTGAAAAGTTAAAAAATTTCGTAGCACTTTAAACCGCGGTAACCCCGAAGGGGGAAAAGTCCTTTAACAGACACTTATTTTATTCTAGACGTCCCCCCGAAGGAAATTCTATAAGGATTTAGAAAAAAAAAGTAGCCCAAAAGGGGTTGATGGATGGTACACACAACGCCCATCCTAAAGGCCCGTCCTTTAAAATTATGCGAACAAGAAAGTGATTGGAAAAAATTGGGAAAGGGGAAATTTTAAAAGGGACAGTTTTCAAAGAAAATGTTGGTTTTTCGGGTTTGAAAATGTTTCAGCGTAGCTTTTGCCAGACTTTTGTAATGAAAAAAAACTAAGGGCCTAATTAAAAAAGTTGTCAAAAAAAAAAAATAACTCCGATAAAAACAAGCAACTCCTTTGAAAAAAAAAATTTAAAAAATTTAAAACACACAAATGTTTAAATTTCGGGTCTAACTTCAACAAGTAAACACAACTGCTGTTTAAAAAAAAATCACTAGTCTCTAAAAAATAACCCAAGAGAACTTTTCGTCAGTCCTGAGTTTTTATATCCCGGGGGCATTGGGAAAAAAATACTTTACTGAATTGACCCGTACTTAACTAAAGAAACCCAAAAAGAAACCCTTTTTGAACTTTAAATATACTTTAAATTAAGAACCTAACTAGGACTTATTTAAGAAAATTTAAAATATTACTTAACAAAACATAAAATTTACTTAAAACTTAACTTGTAATTTACTTGCACTTAACTTAAAAAGTAATTCTAAAACTAATTTAACTTGTACTTATCTTTTCTTAACTTGTACTTTATTTGTTCTAAAAACTATTCCATAGAAAATGGATTACAGCAGGAGGTTGAGCTTTTCTTGCAGAAGCTGGTTCTTCTTTTTTACTGTGGGGGCTTGCGGCTTTGCTGCTAAGTATGGTGTTAGGTATTTGTATGCTAAAAACTCCCCCCACCCACAACAACAGCTCCCAATACATAATAATAAATCTTATTGGTTTGTTTGTGATTGAGATTCAAATTGTGTGTTGTTGGCGGTGGTGGCGATGTTGTATTACTATCTAATAATTTTTGTTTTTTTGATTGGTTTGCTTTTCTCAGTCTGTTCCATTCAGCTAGTTTATGCCCAGCCTCAACACGCCCAGGATTTTTGGCCTTAGTGACATTACTCATTGTGGGATGCTCTGTGGCACAATCACTTGTGGTACATTCTGCTCTTTGGATGGTCTGCGGAGGATTCTGCGGCGTCTTCTTCTCGCAATTTTTTTTTTATTGCGATTAAATTTAATTTGATCCAAAAATTTAAAATGATTAAAAGTAATTATCCATGATGAATGGGCATAATTTGTTCCCAAAACTGTAATAATGTCACATGCGAGAGTTTTAGGGACTTGTTTAAAACCGGATCTTGTGATAAGTCATATTTAAATCTTTTTTCGAAATCAACCGGCGCCCTCTTACTTACTAACTTAGCATATAAACTAATCATGTCTGTCCCACTGATTCTAACCCTTTCGACCCCAGCTGTGCTTCGTACCTAGCGTTTGTACTTCTCAATGTCTGATGTTTGACATTTGCTGAATTTGTTCAATACTTAGTTCAGTGCCTAATACTGTTTAGTTTTTCCACACGCCCGGGCCCGAGAGTATAATCTTTTTTTTATGGCAGTGGGCACAGAGTAGTCGCTTGCTCCCACCTTTAATGTTTGTCACAATCCATTTTAAAAAGCAATAAAAATAATATAACTTTTAAATAAAACCATGAGTTTAACGCTGGTTAATTATGCAGGTATCGTGTGTTATAGTTTATTCAACCCTTGCAAAATGCTTGTTAGATAAACACCACATGGAAAGATAAAGTTCGCAAAACTAGTTGCAACCTTTTTTTAGCTTAACACAAAGATTATTGTTAAAAGCAAAAGACGCCTTTGATTTGATATTTAATATTTTTTAGTTAATAAAAAGATAGTGAAAAAAAGTTAAAAAAATGTTTTTCCTTCTGGGGAAATTTGGGCCCTTAAAGTATAGGCTATAGGCGTTGAAAAAAACTTTGTTTAGAATGAACCCGGCTGACCTGGGAAAGGTTTAATTTCTTGAGGGTTTTTAAAGGGTTTATAGTTGAAAAATTTAAAATGCAGGGGATTGCGTAAAGACTTTCTTTTTAACCCCGGGGATTTTTCCCAAAAAAATGTTAGTTCATAAAAAGTTAAATCTAGAAAAAAATTGATTTATAAAAAAGTCTGGTTTGGTTTGTGGTAGGAGGGCTATTTTTTGGGCTTTAGCCTTTTTGGGAAAGAAATTATATGTTCATTTTAAAATTTGCGGCCGATGAGAGAGGGGGTTTAAAACCCAAGGCAAATGGAAGTTTTACCCAAAGGAAGAGACGCTTAGGGGAAAAAAGACAAATTTGTCACTTGGGACTTTATTAATAAAAAGTAAGGGGAAACAGGGACATGCAGAGCCACATTTACGACGTTGATGGCGCAATAAAAATTGAGTATTATTTTGGGGACAGGAAAGACTTTTTTTAACATCCCCGCCCCCCGAATGCCCGATTTTAAAAACCATTGGGGAAAACAGAAGACTGAGAGGATTTTTTATTGCAGTTGGCTTTGACCTCGTTTCTTGTTGCTCACTTTTTGTGTAAAAAAAAACGCTTTTAAAAAAAGAAAAAAAAATATTTTTTTTCCCCTAAAGGGTTTTGGGAAAAGGAAAGACTGCTATTGAAAAACAAAGTAAAGCTGTTAGGTGTCTAAATAGATGCGAAAGATGGCTTTAAAAACAAGCATTTGGCAAAAATATCTGCCCCCCCCCAAAAGAATAAAAAGGGGCCTAGATTTTTTTAATCATTTCCAAAGCCCACCCCCGGGGAAGGACTTGCTTTGTATCTTCCACAACTTTTAAGAAAAAAAAAGTTTAGTATGCTCTGACTTTGGGTTGGGAAAATGGCTTAAAAGATACAAAGCGCCGAACCTTTAACGGAAAAAAGCTCAACTGTTTTTGGCTGTTTTTTAAAACAAATATACATGAGAGGGCCATTAAAGTATCCTGGGATGTTCCAGGTTGATTTTGGAAAAAAAGATTTTAAAGGTTCTAAAAACCCCAAGCTGTTTTTAAAACTCATTTTACATTTAAAGAGGGGACCCCAAGGAAAACCATCGTCAAAAGCCTTAGTAAAAAAATTTTAAATTTAAAAAATTTTGTTGAACCCCGGGTTTCCCTTTAAATTATCACGGGAAGAAATTATGGAATAGAGAACGAAACCCGAATGGGTTAGGGGGGGTTTCCCCAGCAGTCTTACGTTCATAAAAACAATGAAGAATTTTTTAAAAGAAAACGGGCCCTTTTAAACCCATTTAAACGCAAACCCCTTAAAAAAATTAGCTTTAAATAAAGATGCGCAGGGGACTCAAAAACTCTTGCCGTTTGGCCCTAAAAGAAAGATACTTGTTTGCCCCCGGAAAAGGCAGGGGGCAAATTTTTGGAAATTAGAGCCACAGCCCTTTAAAAATGGAGGGGTAGACGTATATGAGTTGAAAAAATTTTTGGAAAAAACCCCCCCCGTGTTTTTTAAAGAAACTTTTCTCTTCTAGGGGTGTACTAGCCCTAAAAGGCCTGCCCAAAAAAGATCCTTTGTTCGTAAAAGGAGTTGAAAGGTTGTCCCCCCCAAAACCCCAGGGAGTTAAAAAAAAAAAAATTAGTTTTATTTTTTTTAAAACTTTTTTTTTTTTGGCCTTTTTTGGGGTTTTTTAACTAAATCGTTTGTTTTTTTTTCAATGCCCTTTTTTAAAATTGAATCAGGGGTTACTGTCGCAAAGTAAAGTCTTTCTCCACTCCTTTTAAAGTTAAAATCTTTTGTGTCTATAATCCTAAAACACCACCCAAAAGCAAACAAATTCTTCGTCGGTAAAGTTTTCATCCTGTAATGATTTGTTTTATTCTTAATCTTAATGAACAAATTTTTTGTGATGCTGGGGGCTACAATGGCAGTGTGTTATGAAATTTTAGGAGTTTTTTTTTTTTAAAAAACGACTTTAAAAATTTTTTGAATGGGCCCCCAAACCTAAACCCAAGGCCCCTAAGGGCAAAAGGGAGGGGGGCCCCACCAACCCCAGTAGCTAAAACAGAAACCCACCAAAACCCGCATTTTAACGTAGTCAGCTGAGGAGCCGAAATTTAACATAAGAAAGGTTTTTAAAAAGCTTTAGAAAATTCTTTCTAGTAATCCTTTCTTATCCAAGTCGCTTTTTTTCCCCTTTTTGGGAACCCGGGTTTTTGTTTTAAACCCAAACCCTGTTGAAAAAGGCATTTTTTAAAAAGATTTTTTTTTAAAAATTAATCTTGTACATATCTTTTTTTTAAACCCTTTGGGCAGCTTTTCCCTTAACAAAAGTTAAAACCCCCCCCCCCCCCAAAAAAAATCAACATACTTAATTAAAATAAAGTCAAATTTTAACTGTTGTTTTGTCTTTGTAAACCCATCCCGTAACCTTTTTCGGGACGATAAATGGGTGTTTTTTTTCATCTCCTTTTTTTAGAAAATTGAAAATAAAAAACTTAAAAAGGGCATCCAATGGTTTCACCCTTTATTTGTATCCCTCAAATTTAAAAGTATTTTTTCTGGAAAACTGGATCGCCCTCCCTCGGAGTAAAAAATAAGCAAAAAAATTCATGTCTTTTGCCTGGGTTTAGGGGTTCTGGGTTTTGGGGGAAAGGGAAAAATTCTAACCCGACGGTTGTCTTTCCCCCACTTCAGCAAAAGGACTTCTTTTTTTTAAGCTATATTCGAAACTCCCAAAGTTATTTAAATTTGGGGTTTTTTTGTTGTTTTCCCTGGAACCAGGCTAAAAAGAATGGGCCCCTTCTTTTTTAAAGTTTTTTCAAAAAATGTTTTTCTTATCATAGTAACTTTAAGGGTTCGTATTTTCAAACTTTAAATTCCAACCCTTTTCGGTAGCAACCCCCAAAGGCTTTTCTCTCTTTTATAAAGGGTTGTATTCGTTTTTTCCCCAAAATCGTTTCCCCCTTAAATTTCTTATCTTTCTGGGTTTAGGTTATTGCGGGTCTTTTTTTGTCCTTAAATTTTCTGTTGTTTGGGAAAAAACCCCCTTTATCGTGTATTCAAACTATAAAAATTTCCCTGACACCCCTTACTGATCAAACCAACCGGGGTCTGCTAGGTTTTTAGCCTACGCAGAAAAATTTAGGAGTAGTGCGTTTTTAAATTCCCGGGCCCAAAATAGACATTCTTTTTTTTAATATAAAAATTATAATAAAAAAAATTGTTATAAAAAATTCAATAATAAACAATTATAAAAAAAAAAATTAAAATGGGGGGTAAAGTCCCCAAGCATAGTTTGGGTTTTTTTTATTTTTTCAAATGCTCTTTTTTTTTTTTTTGCCACTTTGCCCTTTTTATAATTTTCCCCTTAAACATTCTTCAAAAACTACCCTTTGCCCTTTTGGGGTAAAAAAATTACGACCGTTTTTTAACTGCGATCAAGTCTTTTAAGCGCAGGGTTTTTTTGATTTAAGAGCCACACAAAAACTAAGGGTGGGGGGCCGCAAAAGGCAAGCTTTGACAGAGCTTTTTTTTTTTTTTAAAAATGTTTTTGTTCAGTGAAAAAAGCCCATCAATAAAAAAACAGGGTTTATTTCCCCTTTCAAATAGTTCTATTGTAATGTTAAAAAAACATTTCGCTCAGTTTGGGCGCTAGGATAAACTAAAAATTTTATCGTCGGCCCCAAAAAAAATTTTCCTTTTTTTAAAAAGACTTTTTGTGTTTAAAGGGTTTTGTGCAGATTAAACAATGTGCTCGAAATGAAACCTGTATTTGTTTGTAACAAATAAAAGTACGAAGAAAAGTTTTCCCCCCAACCCAGAACCCCGCAGTAAGAGAACAGTGAGGATTTTTGGCAGAAATTTTAAAGGCTTTTTCCTTCTTTTTTTATTAGAATATTTCTTCAAAATTTTAGTAGGCAAAGTCTTTTTGCCCGTTTTCTTAATTTTTAACCCGAGCCTCACAAAAACCCTAAAAACATGCATTTTTATTTGGGGGGTTTTCGTCTGCTTTTTTGTGAATACTTTTTTATACCAATTTTTGCCCTACCCTTTTCCCCTTCCCAGTTGTTGCAAATGTAGTTAAAATCAGCCACGCCCATATTTAGTTATTAAGTAGTCTTGAGTTTGACACATAAAGGCGAAAACTTTTTAATACGCGTCAACTGCAGGGTCCCTTTGCCCACCTCCACAAACATCTTTCTTATTTTATCAAAGTGTTTGGGGGGGTAAAAGTCCACGACCCGGGAAAACAAATGATCCGGGGGTTTCCAAATTTTTTGGGACAGAAACCTTTCAATTTTTGGGGTTATAAAAAACTTCTGTTCTCTATGAAAAAAGGGTTGTTCCCTTTAGTAAATAAAAAACAAAATTCCCTTTTTAAAAAATTCGAGATGTTTGATGTATTGGTTTTTCCCCGGGGGGGAAAAGTTTCGTTTGTTTCTTTTTCTGTAGTGGAGTGTATAACCTTTCATAATTTAAAAAACTGTTTTATTTTTTTACTGGGGTTAAAAATTTTTTGGCCAGTTAAGGGTTAGTAACAAAAATCAAAATAAGAGGATGGGCACTACCCCGATTTCCCAAAGGGGCTTTAGACAGAACAACAGAATCGCTAGGGTAAATGTCAGTTCATAAAAAAAGTTTTTCTTTTAGTGCACCTTGGTAATATGGGGAATTTTTGCGTCTTTTAAAAGTTCAAAAACTAGAGGGATGCAGGGAAACTGTTGCCAACCCCTTCTGCTTTGCCTTTATCTTTAAAATCATTTTTTGGGATCCCCCGCTTTTAAAACCCGTGCTTTAAATTTCCCTTTGGGTTTGAAACCTGATAGACTTTCTCTTTCCTTTCTTTTTTTAGGAAGCCATTTGATCAGTTTGAGGGCCAAAAAAGTCGCCTTTGTTTAGTACAAAGACTTCTCTAACCCCCCAGTTTGTTTTCCCAAAGTTTTAAAGATTGTCCTGCCTAAATTAGCAACAAAAAGTACCTTAGGATCTGTTTGAAATTTAAAAAACTATTTTGAATGATGTTTAGCAGTGCCTGGGTTTTAACATCGTCGCGCCCAAGATCAGGGAACTTGACTGTTAAAGTTTGTCCAGGCGAAAATGTTGTGAAGTTTTACCCTAATTACAGTCTGCCTTTTTCCTTTTACGCCCTGGGGTTCCTTCTCTTTTCCCGTATGGGCGAGGTCACAACCGTATGAGTTCATTTTTTTATAAAAAAAAAAAGAATATAAAAAAAAATATGGATGAAAATTTGACGCAAAATTTATCCCGTTGGGGAAAAAAAGAAGAAGATGAAAAACTGGGTCCTTAAAGCAAGAAGGTTGGGAAGGGCAGCAGAGGGTTCTTTAAATTTCCCTTTATTGAAGAAAGGGGAAAACACCCCCTTTTTGGGGCGCCTCTCGTGCCGCCCCATTTGCAAAAAGAATTAACTCATTTTAAAATAAGTTTAGGACTAAAACCCCAGAAGGCCCCCGTCCTTTTGATTTTTTGATTGATAAAAAAACCATTGTTTTAAAAACTGGGAGAGGAAAATTTTGTAAGGTTACTACAAAGCGGGGCCCAACTTAAATTTTTTAAAAATAAAAAACAATTTTGGCCCAAAGGGTTCCCGTTGCCCACCAAAGGCGATTAAAACATTTTAAAAAATTTTAAAGGGCCCGGGGTGTTAGTCTTTTACGAACTTGGGGGAAGAGTTGCCAAACAAACTGAAATGAAATTTACCCCCCTTCAAGATTTAGGCTAAGAAAATTAAATTGATGCAGCCCAACCCGGGAAAATTTAGACAGTTTTAATGAGGAAAAAAGTCAGGAAAAAAAATTAGAAAACCCAAATTTAAAAATTCCCCCATTGCCCCTTTCGTGAAAAACCCGGGTCTTAATGATCCCCTAAAAATAAAAGGGGCGAACTAGAAAACACTTTTGGGAAACTTAGTGAGCAGTAAAGAGATAGAAGAAGAAAAAATTTAAAATCGCTGTTTCAGGGTGATAAACCCCCTTTTGAGCGAGAAGGGGAAAAAGGGCAGAATTTCAGCAGGAAAAAACAGGATTTAAGGTTACAAAGGGCGGCTAGGTTAAAAAGTGCTTTTCCCAAAAAGAGCGCAACTAGCATACAAACAAGCAGAAAAAAGGAAAAAACTATTTAAACCCAATACCCTTTTGGAAAAAACTACGCTAGCTGAAAGAATAAGGACTTGTTAGGGGAAAAAGGGGGGTTTTCAAAAAGTTGTTAATTTTAAAGGCTGTTGGGTTTGCTATTCTACATCGTTTTTGCTTTTAACCCGGCCCGGGCGCCAACAGGGCCCGTAAAAACCCCCAACACCTCAGCCTGGGAAAAGTTGGGGTTTTGAAAAAAATTGATCAAACTAGAAACCTTTTTAAAGAAGTTAAACTGAAAGCGTTGATGCTCTGCCTGGGATAATAAAGGGGGGTGTTTTTTTAGTTGGGTTTTGTCTATATAGGCAAAGTTGGTGGTTTTTTGGCTGACCCTCTGTGGACGTTTGGAATGCTAGTGTGGATTAATTTTTTGTGAAATAAAAATATGGGGTAATCCCGGGAAAGTTAAAAATACAACCCCCGGGGTGTCTTTTCGGTAGTGGACTGTTTAGTGTGGGCGCATTTAAAAGGTGGAGTGGTTCGGGCTGCTTTTGGCTTTGGGGGGCGCTTTTAAAATGGTGGCGGATCGCTTTCTGGTTCTTCAGGGCTGGGGGACTTTTTTTAAAATGGAAAGGGCAGGTCTTTGTTTAAGGGCCCGATTGTGCCCTTTAAATTTTGGTCGGGGGCCCCCAGCCTTTAGAAATTTTATTGTTTTAATTTGTATCATGCCCATCTGTAGGGTTAAAGGGCAGAGGGCCGCATGTATAATCCCTGGCCCAAAAACCCCAAAATCAACCCTTTTAAATTGTGTGCAAAAACGTCTTGATACCCTTTGTATGTGGAGGGCAAATCAACCCGCAGGGTTTAATTTGCATCTTCTAAAAATTTGGCTAGAAATTGTTTTTGGCTCAAAGCCCGTAGATTTATTACTATGTAGACTTGGGTTTTGCTTGTTTCTCCTAAAAAGGGCACCAAAAAATATGTCCCTATGGAGCATTAAGTCTTTGCATTAATTGAAACCTTTCCTTTTTATCTAAGGTAAATTTTGCCCCAAGGGGAAAAATTTGGATGTTTTTGTTCTATAGGAAACCCAAACCCAACTTTTTTTGTTTGGCTGAAAAGAGGTGTGGCCCAGGCCCGTAGTTTATAAGAAATTTTTCTTTTTGTACCCCAAAAACAATGTGGGCCAACACATGAAATTTCGGTCTACTTTTGTCTAAAAACGTTTTTTGGAAACAATGTTAAATTCGTTTTTCAGATTCTTTTATGCATTATTGTCCATTGGGTGTTGAAAAGGATTAAACGGGGCGGTCGTTGGGAGGACTCCCTTTTGTTCAGTTTTTTTTTTCGTCTGTACTGGTTTAATTTAAAAATGAAAGTTTTATACTGGGGAAACCCCCCCCCAAAAAAATTGGGGGGGGTTTAAATGGTTTTAAAATGAAAAACCCCCGCCAAATAGTTGCGCCCGTAAAAAGGCAAAATTTTAAATGATTTGGTAAAAAAGTCATAGGGCGAGATGGGCCCCTGCTGATGGCACTCTTCATTCCTTATTGGGGGGGGTTTAAAAAATTTGTTAGTGGGTTTCAAGCCTAAATTTAAAGATATGATTGTCTATGCAATGGTTAGTAAACTGAAGTTCAAAGATTTGGGGTTTTTAAAACGCTCCTACATTGTAAGTGGCACTTTCGTTTTTAAAATTTAAATTTTGGGTTCCCTTTTTAAATTAGGGTTTTTTTTAAAAAGTTATAAAAAAAATGTAAAACTAATAAAAAAAGCCCCCGAGCGTTTTGTTCTTTTAAAGCCCCCCAAATTTACAATAGGGCGGGAGGGGTTGTTTTATTGCTTTAAAAAAAATTTGGGTTTAAAGTTATGTGGGTAAAATTCTGGAAAAGGGGGTCCAAATTTAAATGGATTAATTTTTAAGGGCGGGGGGGGCAATTTAAAATAAATCATATAACAATACCCCATGGGTTTCTACAACTTTTGTTCTTTAAAAAAAGTAAATTAAATGAATTTGGGCCCAAAATGATGAGGGTTTGCGGGGCAAACCCTTTGAATTTTCTATACTTTCTCACAGAAGAAAAAAAAGAGTATTTTTTTTCCTAGAGGACTTGCTCGAATCTTGGGCTTTCACACTAGCAATAAATCTTATAGATTTAGTACAAGAGAAGGCGTTTATCAATTTGAGGTAATATGCCTTCTGATTTTCTCGTGAACCCAATGTTATGTGTCCACTTACAACATTTTAAAAACAGATACTAATTTGTTTAATGGCTATCCATCTACAGTTCTACAAGTGCTGCCAGCAACTAAGGTGGGTTTTGCGATTATCAGTTATATACGTTTGGTGGAGATAGCGAATTTAAAGAATTAATTGAGGGGTCTATACGTTCATTGGATGTAAAAATAACTAACCAAGACGGAAGGCCGGTTGATTGTTCTGATTTATTAGTAGTGCTGGAAGTAGAAAATCATATTAGAAAAGTAGTAAGGACTCATCCCGCGGGCGTTAATAGCGCTTTCGTTATATTTAAAAGGTTCCATTTTTAAATAGTTATAAAAAAGATGTACTTCTATATAACCAAGCAAAACGAGCGTATGTTCTTAACGCATGAAATTGACAATAGGCGTGGGAGTTGTAGGATTGCTCTTAAAGAAATTGGCTTTAAAGTAAAATGGATTAACATATCTGAAAAAGATAAGAATAACTGGGTGGATGTTAAGGACGGACAAGGCAAACTATTAAAACATTTAAAAATACCCGATGGTTATTACAACTTTTGCTCTTTAAGAAAGTATTTAGTGGATTTGGCGAATTTAGCATCAAGTTAAAAATTAATGGGGCAAATCTTATAATACTATAAATTTTCCAGAACTTAAAGAAAAAGGGAGTATGTTTTCTCCAGAAGCCTTTCTCGAATTTTGGGCTTTTATAATAGTGGCGAAACATATAGCTTCCGCACACACGGCCTTGTAGAATGGGGCATTTATGAGTATTTAGGTAATAGACCAGCCGATTTTCTCGTAAACCCAATTTTGTATGTCAATTTACAACAGTTAAAAACAGCTACTAATTTGTTTAATGGCTATCCATCTACAGTTCTACGAGCACTGCCATCAATTAAGGCGGGGTTTTGCGATTATCAGTTTATATAGCTTTGATGGAAACAGCCAATTTAAAGAATTAGTTGAGGGGTCTATAAGTTCATTAGATGTAAAAATAGTTAACCAAAATGGAGAGCCAGTTGTTTGTTCTGACTTGTGGATAGTGTTAAAAGAAAGAAAAATTTTAGAAAAGTATAAGGGACTCAGTCCCGCGTGCGAAATATCCAAAAAGCCCTTAATCTTTTATGTCCTGGAGAATGTAAAATGTTTTGTTCACGTCACCAAATTTTATCTACACGAGCCCCTTTTAAAAATGGCGATTGCGTCAATTTTTAGGGGTTTTTTGGATTTAATTTTTTTGTAAACAGGTTTTAAATTTTTGGGGCCAAAAACGATATGAATGGACGTGATTTGTATGTAAAAAGGGGGGTTTTTTTCGTGCAAAATAAATGGGTGGTCTTTGAACATACTATTTATTTTCTCTGGGGGGGAAAGGAATATTTTAGATGAAAAAAAAATAAAGAAGAGTTTTCCCCAGCTCTTTTTTCCCTGGGAAAAAAGTAAAAGTGGGGGGGGGGGGCTTTTGGTTAATTTCCCCCCGGGGGGGGGGGGTTTTCAGATTTGGGCGAAACCTTTTGATGTAAAAAAAGGGGATAAAAGGTCCTTTTAATTGGGGGTTTTAAAAATTTTTTTTTTTTTTTTTTAAAAATTTCCTTTTATTAAAGAAAAGTGTTTTAAAAAAAAAAAATTTATTTAATCAGGGTCAAAAAAATCAAACAAATGTGCCCAAAAGGAAAACTTACAAAAATTCGAGTCGGGGGGTACAAAAGGGAAAATCTTCCCCTTTTCTGTAAGTTTCTTTTTTTTTACACAAAAAAACCCCAGTTTTTCAAACCGAAGGGTCACCCCCAAACAATAAAAGAACAAACGAGCGCAGGGTTTCCCTTCCCCCCTCTGTCGAACCCAAATTTTGTAACTGAAATGAAGTTTTTTTTAAAAAAGGGGAAAAGCAAGAAATAACAAGGGGTCGAATTTTAATTAAGGACCACCCGAAAAAAGGCCCTTTTTTTAAAATTTGGGCCAAAAATACAAGCAATTGCATTTTCGAAAACGACGGGGAAACGTTTAAGGGTTAACAAGTATTCCGAAAGCTTGCGAAACGTCTTAAATTTGTCAGTCGCATGCAAGGGGGGGAGGGGGGTTTTTGAAAGTTGCAGATTTTTTCAAAATTACTTGGGTTTAAAACAAGAGGAAAACTGCTTCAAACGGTTTTTGCACTAAATTCCAAAAACCTTTGCAACCCCAATCAGCAGGCATTTTACGACGGAACCCCCAAAGCAGCCCCCCCCGGGATAATTTTTTCATAACCAAAAATGCCTCCAAGACGCAAGCTGTCTATTTTTTACCGACCCGATTGGGATGGGTGCAGATCGGTTGGCGTTCGAAATGGCCAAAAAATACAATGTCCAACTCCGTCATATTCCGAAGAACGTTTTCAACCACGGAACTGTCAAAAAGAGACCCCGTCCAGGGCCCGCCAAAGAAAACCACTGAAAGAACAGGGTTTATTGCAACGCTCTCACCGGACCACCACCTCCAACACCATCAGGCTCGGGTCCAAGCTGCCACTAACACAGCAGTGTTGGATACCTACGGCGCCCTCAATGCGCCAACCTTCGAGCAAAACGCCCCCTCCGGGAAACCAAAACTGACTGCGGCCCAAAACCGGCACGTCGCCTGGCCATCAACATGGGCTCGGCTCATTGGGGGATGGTGCTTTTCAAACCCATGAGTCCAAGTTTCCAGTTAAGCCCCGGGTGGACGCATTCGGGTGGGCGTGCCCAGGGAGCACCGGCAAACTCACCCAGGAGGTCGTCGCTTTTGGGGTGGGTCCGTCATTTTTGGGGGGGGGGGGGGGGGGGGCAACAGCAACACCACAAGACCCCCTGTAAACCTGTGGGTTTCAAAACCCAACGGCCAACGCTACCTGCAGGGATGTTTCGGGCCTTGGGTTTTCCAGCACCCACGATTGGGGGGCCCGGGTGTGTTCAGGACGATAATGCCCCCCCCCACATCTTTTTTCGAGCAGTGAACACTTTTGTGGTGCAAACTGGCATCACCAGGATGCCATGGCCGGCAAACAGCCCGGACATGAACCCTATTGAGAACATCTGGGGCGAGCTTGGGAGGAGAGTTCAAGAAAATCCCCCTGTTCTGGCAAATCAACAGGAGCTGCTGCACTACCTGCAGCAGGAGTGGGCAAACCTCCCCCAGGCACTCATTACAAGAACAGTCAACACCATGAGGCAGCGCTGTGTGGATTGTGTGGCAGCACGAGGGGGCACACTCGGTTTTGATCAGACTGTAAAGAAACACTCTTTTTGTGAATGTCATTTTGGGGGTAGTCTCATTCAGGCTCCCCTGTCTAATCAGAAAGAATGATTTTTTTCGATGAAAGTGACAAAATGTTGTTCACTGA
>JAFLJL010016154.1:0-24101 GCA_018398815.1 Conus ventricosus
AATAACCAAAAAATAACGATTATTTACAAACAAACATACTGTGTAGGGTTATCCGTTTTTAATACTAATTTACTAAACTTTTCAGACTTTAATTTTTGTTTAATCCTGTGTTTTTCCTGATCATTTTCAATAATATCATTTTCGCGCAAACATTCATCAAATGAGTCTCTGTCTTTCATATGAAATAGAACTACAGTCTTTAACTGTTTCTAAAGTCTTTTAAAACCGAGTTATATTTTTGACATAAAATCCACACACTTATCCCAGCATGTCTTCCACTGAAAGCTAGTTTCGACAAAGCGTTTCTTTTTTAACTGTGTCTTTTTCTGCCGAGCAGTCATCTATAATAAATAGTTGTCTGCGTTCCCTCAAACAATCTAAAAAAGGCTTCTAAACACTCACTCAATTTATTGCTGGGATCAACTAAAAATATAGCATCATCCGTCCATATAAACCTTCTATCATAATATGCTTTGTTCCATTTAAGTGTTGTGCAGAAAATTACAATATGAGCAAAATTATAACGATAAACTGTTTGTAACAGGTCGAGGATAAATATTGTTTTCCCACAACCAGTCTGTCCACAAATTAATGAACAATGAGGGGTTTTTGTCATAAAGTTTAACTGCTCCATAGTTTTATAACAGAATTTAATCTAATCCAGTTAGTATTTTTATCATACTCTCCGTCAAAACTTGTTCAGTATAATAAAACCCTATGAGGCCTAAATGTGTAAGATTAATCCAATTCAGTTCTGTAAGATTGTTTCTATTTAAGTCAACATTGATTTTGTTGCTTGTTGTTATGATCTTAATATCCTCACCATTGTGAAGAACGACGATGGTAACGTTAAGGCGTTTAACGTCTAAGTTTTGCCAGCTAATATTAATTCCTTTTATAAGGACGTCACTAACGCCCACAACCCCATCCCTCTCCACATCTTTAAAGACAGAAATTTCAAATATCATTGTGAACGTGTCTCCTAATTTTCTGCTTGGAAAGAACTGTAATTTTGTAGAAGCTTTTTTTACAACTGTTTCTTTTCTGTGGAGGATGTACTGTTTTTTCCCATACGGCGTTATTTCAATTTCTTTCCGACTATTGTCGTCCGGCATAAGACTTACAT
The DNA here is from genome assembly GCA_018398815.1 of Conus ventricosus. Classification (NCBI taxonomy): domain Eukaryota; kingdom Metazoa; phylum Mollusca; class Gastropoda; order Neogastropoda; family Conidae; genus Conus; species Conus ventricosus. Next base: position 1,127 of record JAFLJL010016154.1, read on the forward strand.
GTAAAGGGCCAGAGTTGAATGCTTTTCTGAAACTTTTTTGACGGCTAAAATATGTAAATGGGCTTATGAATTCAAATTTTATTTCCCATTCTAAATATGGTTCTAAGTGCCATTTGCTGTCAGGTTTTCGAACTATTTTATATTCATACTGGCCACATTATTTGCTTCTACATTGCGTAGTTGTTCTAGTTTAGGAAACTTTTTGTTGTCGCTAACCTCTTTGCGTTTATAATCACCATCTTTAGTGTACTCAAAACCATACAAAGCGCCTATCTCACCGTTCTGTTCAAAGTCCGCAACGTCTGCAAGGTCTTTTAATTCTAAGGTTATACACCTTACAGGCGCTAATGTAACTCCTGATTCTTCTGGCCCACGCGACATTATTTTTTAGTAACGTATTATTTTATTTCCAAAACAATGTGCAGGTTATCACATTTCACAACTTTCCCGCTTTGTCTTTGATTTTTATATTAAATGATCCGACCCTCCCACAAACTAATCTTTTAAACTGTAAATTAGGGAATTGTATAATTTCATAATCGCAATATGCAGCTTTCCCTGACGGAAGAGCTCTTAAAACAGTTGAGGGCCTTCCATCATATAAGTTTTCATCAGTGCTCAGCTCATCCAAATGAACATAGAGTAATGAATGTAATGCAAGATCGAGCGGATTTTCTCCCTCATAAGTAGTTTTGTTTGACGTAACTCTAAAACTATGAGTGGTCGATTGGCAGTTGTAAAGCCTAACATTTTAGCTAGCTCTTTATCAAAATAGTACCCTACTTCTTCTTCTTCAGGTTTGAAGGTCAACATTGTTTTCAGATTCGCATTGTTAAGTTTGAGAGTAATGTTCAAGTTACTCATTGCTTCTTTTAGTGAGCAAAACCCGTAATAACCATCAGGTATGGTTAACTGGCTAACTAATTGGCCTTTATTATTAACTTTTTTAATCTTATTATTCTCCTTGGCTTTGCTTATATTAAACCATAGACTTTGTAGAATATTTCATGGAGCGCGACCGTTCTGGTTCCGCATTCGTTATTAATAGCATGTTCTAAAAACGAAGGGCGGTCTTGAGTTGTTATTGTTACAAACATTTTTTAAAACAAATTAAAAATGAGTGCATTCAAATATACTGATGCAAAATATTCTGTTGGGCCGCACTACAATCTTAAAAATATAACAACTGACACCCTCGACATTTCTGTGACCCAGACTGACACCTTTCATAAAAAGGTGAGTACTCCATTAAGCAGATATCTTAACCCCCCTGTTAAAAAAGACTACATCGCAAAAGTGTGGTTCAGTCATCCGATGCAGTTTTATCAGAACCAGTTAAACTTTGCTGTGTTTTGTGCAACAACTGGGTGTGGAGTGTCGTATGCTGATCACTTAAATCATCCTAATCCTTTGGTTAGGTCAGTGTATAGATTTCATTTCTATTACACCTTCAGACGTATTTTGACTGAACTGCAAGCGCCATTGCCAAATGACAAACCGTTTAATCCATTTAGCAACCGAATAGACATGAAGGCTTTTGAAAGGATCTGTAACGAATTTAATATTAACATCAAGACAGACTTTAGACAAAAGTTGGATCTTAATCATGGCTTAGGCACCCCTTATTATTGGGGCGTGCACAGAAAGTATAAGTATGACTGGAATCCTCCTTACACATCTTTCTCTTCAGGCACAGCTGTTCACCTCGGGTCCATAGAGCAAGAGCATAAAACAGCATGGACAACATTTATCTTAGACACTTCTAAGGGCCTAACTAAAGCAGGAATAGAACGAATAAATGACTCTATCGTACTTACGTTTGGTGTTTGCTAGGTTCACAAGCACAGGCAAGATCGAGCATAACTGATCCTTCTACTGGCTTTGATGCACAAAAACAGTACTTAGCAAATTTAGAGGACGCCATTAATTCTACAGTCGATTTACCTTCAAGTATTAAAAGGTACCAAAATGTTTTACAATTCGCAAGATCGAAAGTAGACTTTGCTGTTGGCACTGGTTTATACATGCTGCCTTCTGACCTCAGGCTCCAGATAGGAACAATAATAAACTACAATAATGAAATCCTTGTGGCAGGCAATGAACAGAAAGTCGGAAAAAACGAAATAAATTCTGAGCCAGTAATATTGCAAGCAGTAAAAAAACAAGATGACCCACCAAGAATAAGTCATCCAATCCCTGTGGCCCAAAGCCCGAAGACCGTTGAAGACTCAGCAAAGCTCGCGGACTCTGTTCGCGATGACCATGAATATGAAAAGACAGCGCTTGTTCTTGGATTAACTGGCCTAGGATTACTTGGTCTTTATCTTACTAAAAATTAACCCAACTATTAAGAGAACTAATGTCCATAAGTGCTCGGCCATAAAGCCAACTACTTTGCTTGCAGTAGACAAAAGCCAGCTAACAACACCCCCTTATACCTGGTAAAGAGTCTATAGCTTTACTGGCTAATTTTTTTAATAAATCCGCAAGATGATCAAGCTGTTTTTTTACCCATGATTTATCAGGCGGCGATGGAGGCGATGGTGGTGGAGGCACTGGGCTTTGACCACTGCCGCCTGTAATAGCCAACACCAGTGTACTTATTGCAAATCCTAAAGGCCGTATAACGCTTGCTAATGTGACACCTTGTTCTCTAAACAGTGTTCTTATTCGTTCTGCTAGCGTTGTGCTTCATATAAAATTCTTGGATAGTTTCTCTTATTCTGCTCACTTGAGTTCGTAATTGTTCTCGATTAGTAGACAACACTTCTAGTCTTGCTGATCTCTCTTGTTCAAGATCTTTTAGTCTTTGGGTTATTCTTTCTTTAATATCATGCCCTAAGTTGGCGTCATCAGCACTCAACGAGTTTTTCTTTTTCTCTTTTTATATGCTCATCTATTTCACCCAGTTTTGCTAAATTGTTTGTTAATTCGCCTCTAATGGTTCTTAAAGCATGATCAAGGGCCGCTATTTCCGCATAGGCAATGGGGAATCATTAATTGTTTTTAACGCTGTTTCTTCTGAAAAACCGGTTTCTGCTTCTATTGCATTTATTATTTCATCTGCGATTGATTTAATTCTTTAAGTTCCATGTTTTGCATTTGGTTATCTGTCGGGAGTTCCTGCAGTGTGTTTTGAAGTTAGCAACTGCATCCCTATCTAATTTTGGTTTAGTAATGCCAAGGCGATTTTGATCGCTCACACTGAGCCTTTGTCTAATTGTACTCTTTTTTAAAAACTTTGATGAGTCTGGTTTAGATGTAAGCTGAACAAGTTGTCCTTGGTCGCTCCTCACAAACAAATGGTCATCTTTTACTTCAAAATCATTAGGGTCTATAAATTCGGGAGGTTCTTGGCCTAAACTTTGGTATAATGATCTGACCTTACTTTCTGTTAATTCACGCCGCAATGAGAGCCCGAGCGATGTTGTATCATTTCACTCATGTCGTCTCCAGGATCAAAATCATCATAATCTTCATCTTCAATGCCTGCCATGTTTCTTTAATAATTAACTTTTTTATTTGTTTATAAAAAAAATGTCACAAGCATATGGCTCGATTCTTGACCGCATAGAAGGCTGAAAGGCCCTTTGGCGTGAAGGGAAATAAGCGGAATATTACTGTTCCAAATAATCCATCTACTATTGATGCGGATCAAATTCTTACTGTTAAATTTCCAGACCTAGGAGCGGATGAAGTGATTGTGCCAGGCTCTGCGCAACTTACTTTCAAAATAGAACTCACATCAGAAACAGACCCAAACAGGACAGTTGTCCAGAATCTAGGACGGGCAATTGTTAAGAAAATTTCTATAAAACTTGAGGGGCAAGAAATATTTTCTTTACACAATGCAGACATATTTTTAACCTATTCTGATCTATGGCTAACCGAGAATGAAAGGGCTGATCTTGCGTTTCAAGGAATAGATAATGAAGAAGCACTAACTTGACTTGACTTGACTTGACTTGATTCAACGTTTGAGGCCCTTTTGGGGCCTGTTCGTTGGTCCTAGCTTTACTGGCTTAAGTTTTCACATGCGTGGGAATACATGTCCCTAACTTAAGTCAGACACTCTGGCTCGTAAACTATCTTTAGTTGTTTCCAGTGTTGGTCAAATGTCTTTTGAAAGCATTCAGTGAAGGGGCTGAGACCACCGTGTCTGGCAAACTGTTCCAGCTGGAGACCACTCTGTGGGAAAAAAATTTGATCTGATATTTATTCTTGGTCTCTGCTTCTGCAGTTTCAAAGAATTCCCCTAAGGTCAGTGGTAGTAGCTAATTTGAAGACAGGAGCACTTACTTTGTAGTAGCCGTTCAGATATTTAAAGACTTCATAATATCGCCTCTGAGACGTCTGTGTTCTAAGCTTGGTAGTTTTAGTACCTTTAGTCTCTCTGAGTAAGGCCTGTCTTTCAAATGACTGAGGAGTCTGGTTGCTCGGCGCTGCACATCTTCTATTTCTCTGCAAAGCGTTTTCTGGTATGGCTGCCAAACACAATGCCCATACTCTAACAGTGGACGTACAAGACTTTTGAACAACTGGCTGAAAGTCTGTTCTGAAAGATAATCAAAGGACCTCCGAATCAACCCCACTATCTTGTTGGCTTTGGCTGTGACTTGTGCCACATGATCTTTAAATGTGAGGTTTTCATCTATTGTTACTCCCAGATCTCTTTCCAGTTTGCTCTCGGCCAGTGTTGTTGTACTCCGCTCTCCTTCTTCAGTTTTTCCTTTCATGGTGTATGATGCTGCTGATTTTTTATTGCTAGTTTCAGAACACTGCATTTTTGTGGATGGAACTTTAGTTGCCATTTGTCTGACCATATTTGGAGTTCATCCAGATCAGCTTGCAGTTCCTTTGCTCCCATCTCAGTATCTGTTCTTGTAAATACCTTAGTATCATCTGCAACATCTTTACAGAAGTCTTGACTTTTCGTGGTAGGTCATTTATAAACATGACGAAGAGAGTGGTCCAAGAACGCTACCTTGAGGAATGCCACTTGTCACTTCGGCTTCTTGTGATTTCACACCATTGACTACAACATTCTGCCTTCTGTCGGTTAAGAAATCTTTGATCCAGTTCAAGGCTTTTTCATGTATTCCAATGCTGATAACTTTGCTAGGAGTCTACGGTGTGTACAGAGTCGAAGGCTTTCTGGTAATCCATGTATATGATATCAACACTACCTCCCTCATCAATAATGTCTGTCCAGGCATCCATGACTTCCAACAATTGTGTAATACACGACCTTCCTGGAACAAACCATGTTGGTCTTGACTAATCAGTGAGTTTTTCTGTAAATGATCCATTACTTGCTTTCGAACGATCTTCTCCATTACCTTACAGACTACAACAGGTCAGGCTTACAGGTCTATAATTGCTTGGCATCATCTTGCTACCTTTCTTGAAAATCGGTTGTGTGACATTTGCCTTTTTCCAATCCTTAGGAACTTGACCTGTGTCTACAGATAAACTGAAAAGATGTGCCAGTGGTTGAGACAGTTCGGCAGCGGCGCTTGCCAAAATGCTAGGTGGTATACCATCTGGACCTGGGGCTTTGCCGTTTGAAGAGTTTCGAGCAGTTTACGGACCATTTCAGGCTTAATCGTGATATCTGTGAGTGCTTCCTCAAAGTCATACATTGGTAGATCTGGGAGTGGTCCTGTGTTTTCAATGGTAAAGACACTTTGAAAGAAATGATTTAATAATTCTGCTTTTTCCTTATCATTCTTGGTCTTTGAACCATCTGCCTTTTTCAGATCTGATATTCCTGGTCTTGATGATGTTTTTGACTTCACGAAGTTCCAAAAGCATTTGGGGTTTGTCTTTGCTTCTTCTGCCACTTTGCGTTCCAAGTTTCTTTGAGCCCTACGACATTCCTTTCTTGCTCGGTTATCTCTGTTTATAAGTCTGGTATTCTTTCCGGCTTTTGTCTCCTTCCATCTTTCTGAAGAGTCTATGCTTTTTCCTGACTGACTTCAGTGTGCCCTTGTCCATCCAGTTCTTCCCTTTCTTGCTGAGCTGTTTGTTAATGGCGTCGACTTTTCAATTGCATTATAGATGTGGGCTTTGATTTTCTCCCATGTTTCATTGGCTGATAAGTTTTTTGTCTCTTTTTCCCACTCAATGGAAGCAAGTTCACTTTTAAGTTTGTCACATCGGTTTTTTGAAATTGTATCTTGGGGCTTGACGAGTACTTTCAAAAGAGCAGGTTAAGTTGATGAGAAGGGACAAGTGGTCACTCTTTCCAAGTCCTGCTTCCGTTCTAATTTCATTGACCATGTCATCTCTGTTGGTAAAACAAGATCCAGCGTATTGGCCTTTTGTCCCTCTCTGTATCTGTTGGTTCTTTCTGGTGCTGCAATAAAAATGCATCCTTGGTTGCTCTCAAAAAACTTGTTGCTTGATGACCAGGTCCTGCATCACTTCTTTCTAATTTCCAGTCAATCTCTGGGAAATTGAAGTCCCCATTAACAGTACATGAGAAGCTTTGTGGTCTCCTATTTTCAAAATCAAATCATTTAACTTTTCTGAGTTCTCAAAACATAGAATAAGCGCTGGAGATGCTAATAAAGCCGGCAAAAAGTATGTGGCTGTAAATTTTGCGTATAGAAATCGCTTTTCTATTCCCTTAGATTTTGAGTTGTTAAGTGCGCATGCGCCATACTATCAAGGAGCATTAAAAGACAGATTGTCATATGAACTAACTTTTAATGAATACAAACGCGTTATTAGATCAACAGACACCGGAGCAAAGTACAGCATTTCTGACATCTCGTTAGAGTTTGACGTTGTTAGCAACCCTAATTTAGCAAGGCTGATTGAGCAACAATATCAGTCAAAATTAGCAATATATTACGAAAGAGTGATTCATCATACAACATATCCCAGAAGCAAGGCCGACGCTATATGGAATTTTAGTTTTAGCGTCTCAGCAAGATCGCTTAAAGGTATTTTATTGCTGTGTGAAGATGAAGAACCATTTGAAAGAGGAAGTGAAAAGTTTATTAATCCTAAAATAACGAAAGTACAATGTTCGATTGAGGGCAGTCCTAACCAAATCTACGCTAGCGGGCTTAAACCTTATCATCATTTTGACGAAATAAAGAAAATTGTTTGGGGGTGGGAGGTGTAGAAATCCAACAGTTGACCTTGTGTCTAAAGATCTACACCTTCACAATGTTAGACTCGATGATTATTTAACAACGAAATACGGCTTATGGATTGACCTAAGGTCGACAGAGGATAATCAGTTGCATGGAAGTGGGAGAACGGTTTAGAGACGTAATAAACATTCAAATTGATAAAGAAAAAGATGGCGATAAACCAGTTAATGCACATTTGTTTTTAATATATGATGCGCAGCTGAATATTCAAGATAACAGATTAAAAGATATACAATACTAAATTATTTTTTTTATTTTAAAAAAAGCATGTCTGTTCAGCATTATCCGAAAGTACCTACAGAGTCGTCAAACGAAGGGATAGTAGAAAACCCTAGCATAAAAACTTTCAGATTAACAAACATTACACAAATGCAGCAAGTACTAGAGCAGGACCTTTCAAAATACAGCAAAACCAAACGAAGGTATTCTGCTGCCTTTAATGCTGTTACCTATGTTAATACTGGAGCATCGACTATAAGTGCTCTATCAGCAGGAACGAGTGTTGGTCTCTTAGCAAGGGGCATAGGCGCACCCGCGGCTTTACCTCTAGGCAGTTTGTCTTTAGCTCTCGGTGTGTGTTCATTAGCCGTAGGTGCTGCTGGCAAAAAATTAAAAACTAAACTCCAAAAGCACACAGCTATGGTTCAACTAATAACAGCTAAACTTAGCTCGTTCAAACTGACAATAAATAAAGCGCTTGTTGACTCAAACATCACGGATGAAGAATTTAATCGTTTACAGGCCGATTTTGATGACTACAAAAGACAAAAGTTTGATCTTCAAAGAAAGGCGAGGACAAGTTTTTCTCAACAGCCAGACCCCGAGCAGATAAAAAGGAATGCTTAAAAAAAGTAAACGAGACATTAAACTCTGTTCTAAACAGCTCACAGTAACAACATCGAAGGGTGTTTATACTTTAGTTTATGAGTCCAAGCACAAAAAGACCGTTGATATTGATTCTGATTAAGTCGTTGTATTTTTTTAAATTTAAATAAATATGTTGGCTTAGAAAAGAAAGACAGCATGGCTAAGATATATGAAGGCCCAGATGAATTGTTTGAAGGAATGCTCGAGAAAGAGCGTTTGTCAAGAGCACTGAATGATATTGATTTAGAAGTTATTAATCCAGAAAACGTGCGGGCAAGCGTTGTACATGCAATTTCTCAAGTTCCAAGTAAACTAACAATAGACCCGCCAGTTAAAGTAATGTTAGCTGTTTTAATCGACTATGTAACAATAAATGAAGAAAATCTAGAAGTCTGGGTCTCGACTAAACAACAGACTATTCTTTCCTCTAATGACTTAACACCCGGTTGGGCAGACGAACTGCTTGCACAGTTTGACGCTGCCGCAGAAGAAGCCAAAATGAGAGGCTCTGGTTGGTCAGAGGGCGAAGTCTTAGAGATTAGATTAAAACAGGCTAAGTATGCACCGATTGTAGGCAAGGCTTACATTCCGCTACCTCCAGCACTGGCAGCGAAAAAAGCAGTTATAAACATAAAGAATTCAGACGACAAATGTTTCATGTGGTGTGTTCTTGCAAGGCTGCATCATGTCCGCGAACACGCAGAGAGAGTGACTAACTATCGGCAATACACCAAAGATCTTAACTTTAGTGGGGTGTCCTTTCCTGTTAGTGTAGACCAAATTGATCAGTTTGAAGAGCAAAACAAACCAATAACTGTTAATGTATACACATGGGATGAGGAAACAAATTTGGTGCCAATTAAAGTGTCCAAGAACAGCCCAACAATAGGCGAACCAGACAAAAATCATGTTGACTTACTACTGATGCTTTCACCAGCGGGGCTACCGCATTACACATTGATACGAACAATGAGTAAACTAATGCAGCATACTTCAAAAGATGGGCACAAACAAGAATTCTGTAGAAAATGTTTAACAAGAATGCCATCTGTTCAAGCCGCAAGCGAACATAAGAAACATTGTATTGGCCCAGTTGACTGTAATACAGAACTAATTACGCCCCCACCCGGATCTAAAGTTAGTTTTAAGAACTGGAAACGGATGCAAAATTCTCCATATGTTGATTACGCAGACTTTGAGTCGCTTATTGTTCCTTATGAAGGACCAACCCCACAGAGACTTCCAAAAACAGCCTTAGTGAGTAATCATCAGATTTGTTCATTCGCTTTCATCGTTGTCAGGTCGGATGGCGCTCATTCAAAGCCAGAATGGTATAGAGGGCCTCATGCAGCAGAGTAACTTCTTAGAACGCATGCAGCAAGTGCGTAATGATTGTTCTAATAATCTGAATTTATCTGAAATCATGATGTCGTCTGAAGACAACAACAGTATGACTCAGCCACTCACTGTTGGATTTGCGGTTTAGGCCTCTCATCAGACGCAAAGAATCCAACAGTAAGAGACCATGATCACATTAGCGGAAAGTTCAGAGGAGCAGCGCACAGTAAATGCAATCTTCAACTAAAGTTTGATCCTAAGACATGGAAGCTGCCCATCTTCTTTCATAACTTGCGAGGTTACGACTCTCATCTTATAATGAAAGCAGTGGACGATGCCTTCAGGGTGTCATGCATTGCACAGTCATCAGAAAAGTACATGTGCTTTAATCTAAATAACATGTCTTTTTATGACTCTATGCAACACATGATGGGTTCATTAGAGTCACTGGCTATGTCCTTAAAGTCCTGCCCAATAACGGAAGAACATTTTGACTCAACTCTTGTTAGAAAGGGCGTTTACCCTTATGAATACATGAACAGTTGGGAAAGGTTTGATGAAGATACACTTCCACCTAAAGGCGCGTTCTTTTCTAGTCTCAGAGGAAAGGACATCAGTGATTCTGATTACCAGCATGCTCAAGATGCGTGGCAGAAGTTAGATTGTAAAACGATGGGAGACTATCATGACTCCTACTTGAGGGCTGACGTTTGTTTGTTGGCGGACGTCTTTGAAAATTACAGAAAGACCTGCATGAAACATTATAGCCTGGATCCCGCGCATTACATTTCTGCGCCCGGGATGAGTTGGGATGCTTTCTTAAAGTTTACTGGAGTACAGATTGATTTATTGTCAGATTTACCAATGATTCAGATGATTGAAAACGGATTGCGTGGAGGAATTAGTATGGCGTCGCATCATTACTGTAAAGCAAACAACAAATACTTGGACGACTATGATCCGAGTAAAAAGTCTAACTATCTCATGTATTTAGATGCAAACAATCTGTATGGTTGGGCTATGGCACAATCGCTTCCATTACGCAACTTTAAAATGTACACAGGCGGTGATCCGAAAAATATTCAAAAGGCATTCAAGTGGTTGGGCAGTTTAACGCCTGATCAGCAGCGTGGTTTCATTCTAGAAGTTGATTTAGAATATCCTCAGGAACTCCATGACCTGCATAATGACTATCCATTAGCAGCAGAAAGTCTAAAGATGAATCCAAGAGAGCCGCCTAAACTTGTGCCTAACCTTCGGGGCAAAAAAAATTATGTCTGTCATTACAGACTTCTGCAATTTTATTTAAGACATGGGTTAAAGTTGACAGCAGTTCATCGCATAATTGCTTTTGATCAAGAACAGTTCATGAAACCATACATCATGAAGAACACTGATCTCAGAACTAAATCCACAGATGCTTCAGAAAAAGACTTTTTCAAGCTGATGAACAACAGCTGTTTCGGAAAGACTATGGAGAATCCCCACAAGCGCAAAGATGTCAGATTGGTCACCAGAGAGAACGAAGCAATTAAGCTGACTTCTAAACCTAATTATCAGGACTTCAGAAGATTTCATGATCAGCTTTTTGGTATAATGATGAAAAAAAAGAAAGTCAATTAGACAAACCTGTATTTATTGGGTTTACTGTTTAGAATTATCAAAGCTTTTGATGTTAGAGTTTCTTTATGACTACTTTAAGCCCTCGTATCCTGAGTCCAGAGTACTTTACACAGATACAGACAGTTTTGTTATAGATATCCCTACTGAAGACATCTATAAAGACATGGAAATCGAAGTGGCTAAAGGGCATGCGGGATGGTATGATACATCTGATTACCCTAAAGATTCGCCTTTACATTCATCCGTTAATAAGAAGGTTTTAGGAAAGATGAAGGATGAATTATCTGGAAAGGTGATCAAGGAGTTTGTTGGTTTAAGGTAAAAAATGTACAGTATTTCGAGCCAGGAGAAAATCATTAAGAAAGCAAAGGGAATATCTCGCAGCGTTGTGCAGTCAAACATATCACATGACAACTATAAAGAAGCATTGTTTGGCAATAAGACTTTTCATCATGACAACGTAAAACTACGATCTAATCTACATGAGATCAACACAACAGTTGTAACAAAGAAGTCGTTAGATAGAACAAACACAAAACGCGTGTTTGTTAATCCGGAGTTTTCATATGCAATCGGGCACTGGAGGACCGCATAAACAGGGGGGTTTATATTTTTCATCAACTTTTATTATAAGATCGATCATAGCTTCATCCAATTCATTTAAATCTTTTCTCATGTTTGCTTGATGCGTTCGAATTTTTTTATTATTTCAAGATATTCTTTTTCCCAATTTGGGGGTTTGAGTTGTAGGTGATCTGGATGATTTAGCATGCATTGATTAATCCCGAAAATGTTTCCTTAATAGCATTACACGCATGAAATGATTCCCGTATCATTTTCAAGGTCTCTTCCTTTACCATTCTTGTTTCGCTCTGCACTTCCTTCTGAGCTTCCATTTTAAACTCAAATATATTTTACGTAAATTAATTAAAGCGGAACTGTGTCTGGCGGGATTATCTGCAGTTCTTCCTTCACAAAAGATCTTTGAGGAGCTGGTTGTTTTGTTGTGTCAGTTTCTCGTAAATAATACACAGGCGGATTCATCTTTACAATTCTTTTTATTTCATACGGGTCAACACTCCAAACTGGATCGGTTGCCCTGATGCGAGTGTCCCCATCTGCTTCCCCCGTAAATAAAGGTACCTTACTTTTAAACCAAACGGTAATAGTTTGCCGGATGAAGACTCTACTTCAACAACATTTATTGTTTTTCTTTTGATTGCTTGTACTGGTTTTAGTCCTTTAAATTCTTCATTATTCATTGCGCGCAAAACTGAGGGCAGTCTTCTAACCCATTCTGTGTTGCGAGAATTGTCAATCAGCTCTCTGTGATACTGGTAGGAGAAAAGTCTTTCAGCTAACTGTTTGTTAAAGTTTTCAACTAAAGCCTGTGATCTGTGAACTCCTGGAATGCCTCTTTTAATGGTAACTCTGTGTTTTAACAATAATTGATTCACTTGGCCTTTAAATTCTTTTCCATCATCAACTTGAATCATGCGGGGATAAGTTAACGGGCCTCGTTGGTATATTAGTTGTATGGCAACAGCAACAGCAGAAGCACTCTTTTGTGTTAATGGTTCTGCATCTTTATATCTTGAAGCTATGTCAATGACTGTAAGTGCGTACTTAAATCTTTTTCGTCTAATCGTATCAGAGGGTAAATATAGAAGATCCATTTGATGGGTGTCGTTTGGAGTTGTGTTCACAAAGTGTGGTCTCTGTATTCGTCTGGGCGCTGGTAAATAAATTTGCCAAATCGCTTGTTTAGATAACCATTCTTTTGCTGTTTGTTCACTGACTCCAGCTGCTTGGCTTAGCTTTTTAATTGCTGTTATTCCCTTCCAATATCCTTTTGGCGAATAATAGATTTTGTTCATTTTTTACTCAGCCAATATTATGTGCAACAAAATACACAACGGTCATACCAAAGACAATAAACCCGATTTCTTGCATCTTTTGTTTTTCTGATGGTTGATAAAAGTCACTGAATTTTGGTGGGGGCAATGTCTCGATTGGTTTGCCTGTTACAAGATAATATTGTTTTATTGCTTGATCAACATCTTTAAATGTGTAAGCTGCATGCCCCTGTTTTTCAGTGTGTTATTAATAAAATCTAAACTGCTCAATTCTCTGCTTTTCATAGCGATCTTGTGCTGCGGCTAGTTGCTCCACAGCTTTGTTATGTCTTTTTCTCTGCCTTCATCTCGCAGTTTACTAAATGCGTAATTACTTCCACTAAAAGCGAGCGCATTAACCACAGCGCCGCCTATCATCATTACAAGTGAAGCCATTTTTTATAAATGTATTTTTTATTTACATATTTATACTGTCTGGAATTATTCCTTGCTTGACTAGAAAATCTTTCGTGGCAAACGAGGCTGCAATGATAGCAATTAACTTTGCTGAATCCTCAAAGTCTAGTTTGCCAAGATCTGCTGGTTTAATTCTTAACAAGCTTTTACCAAGCATTGAGTATCCTACACTTAGACCTCCAATAACAGCAGAATGGTATACAAGGTTAGCAACAGTTTTTTCGGTGCTCATTTTTAGAAAATAAAATAATTATAATTAATAAAAAACATGAACAGCGATGATCTACTACAGCTACAAGGCAGCCTAAACCTTCCTGAACTTATGAATGACCAAGTTGATGGCCAAGCTGTTATGCCCAAAAGGAGAGGTTGTATTCTTTGGCGGCGTGTGGAAAAACAAAACAGTTCCTCGGAACTGAATTCAGCATTGAACAGATTCAACAGATGTCGCCACAAGACATTATAAAGTATCATAACAGGTATGAGGCGCAGTTGGGGTCGAGAATGGTAAAAAGCGTTGGGCAAACGGTTCTTAGTTTGTACACTAAACTAGTCAGTAGATTTGCTCCCATTGATTCTGAACAAGATCTTACGTATGATTTAACGCAAGATCCAGTTTTAACAAAGTCATTAGAGTCTCTAGGATGTGATTTATACTATAGATTTGGAACATTGTTATCGCCATTAATCATGGGATTAATAACTTTTAATCATATAGATTTTATTTCCCTTCAAAATGACCGAGCCAGAAAATCAGCAGAATCAGAAAACACTGAATCAGGTGGAGAAAGTAACCAAGCCAGAAAATCAGCAGAAACACTGAATCTGGTGGAGACCAGTGAAAAGCATCCTCATCCTGGACGTGTTAAAGCAGGAAGAAAATTAGCAGAGTGGAACAGACAAAAAAAATTAATGTTACAGAATATAACTCATAATGAAAACATAACACCGCCAACGCCAGAACAAGTTGATTCAATGCCAGCTATAAAAACTCCATGTGATTCAAGGCCTACAGCACCAAAGTCTTCATGGTATATTGAACTTAAAACTGTTGCCATTTTTGGCGCCCTTGCTGCTGTGGGGGGCAGTTATTACGGTTATAAAATATATACACAATGGCAGCCAAAACAAAAGCAATCAAAAAAATCTGAACCGCTAAATACAAAAAACAACAGCACGCCAGCACCGCCAATAACAAAAGATCATTTTGATCCATTTCAGATGGAATAATATTTTAAGAACTTAAATTTAAATTTTTTTAATAAAAATAGAACATGGCGTATTATAAAATGATGGTGTCAATAAATAAAGACATGGAGTCTATAAAAGACATTTCCATAGACCAGAATTGTAATCAATGCGGTTGCTTAGGATGTAAGAACTTCATTAAGATCTATGCAGAGAACGCTGAGCAAGACATCCTCAACGATGACGCGTTTTTTGAGGCGGTGTGTGTACTATATTAGACATTTACTATTTAAGATAAAAACATAGATTGTATTTTTTTGACAATAATAAGATAACTTGAATAAGAACTTGGTTGTGCTTAGAGGATGACTTAATCAAGAACTTATCAAGAACTTGATCAAGAACTTATTAAGAACTTAATTAAGAACTTGATCAAGAACTTATTAAGAACTTGGGGTGACTTAATTAAAAACTTAGAAGTAACTTAAGTAAGAACTTGTGGATAACTTGAGGATAACTTAAGGACAACTTGGGTAAGAACTTAAAAGTAACTTGGGGTAACTTAAGTTAAAAACTTAGAAGGAACTTGAGTGTGTGCATGCGTGGGGGGTGGGTGGAGTGGGGTGGAGTGGGTGTAGGGGGGTGTGCATGCGTGGGGTGGGGGTAGAGACGTGTGTGCGTGGGGTAGGACAAAACACACAAACACCAACAAACAAACAAGAAGTGGAACTACCAGGTTGTGGTCCCGCGCGCAACCTCAATCAACTAGGCCAAGTGATCACAGTGGGGTCGTTTGGCCTAGTTTGCCGCCGAGCTTTGCAGGTGCTGCCGCGCTTTGCAGTCAAGCGATCATATATGATCACTTGGCCTAGTTTGCAGTCAAGCGATCATATATGATCACTTGACCTAGTTTGCCGCCAAGCTTTGCAGGTGCTCCGTGCTGACGTCATTGGCGGCAAGCGATCATATATGATCACTTGGCCTAGTTTGCTGTGCTCCTCTTTTCTCAACCAGGCTTGCACCTGGCTTTGGCAGAGTTACAGCAATTACTGCTGTAGCCGAGCTTTTGGCTCTAATCGCCAGTAGTAGTACATCCGTCATTGTATTTTGGAGCATTTATATGAAGATAGTGCTGGCCACACACTACTCCTCTCCATACTGGTAGATGTACCAAGGCCTGCCTAGCCCTATCTAGTTTTGCCAGAACATTCGAAAATCGTCATTCAGTTGCATAAGTTTAATAATGGTTTGGCGTTTGCTACACAGTTCATTTATACTGATTCCTAGCTTGTGGAATTTAGGATAGTTATAAAAACACACAGAAAGTTGAATGAGTTTCCTAGCATACGAATCAGACATGTTCACCTCCACCTTAAGAAATGAACGCCATGTTTGAAGAGTTTTTGTTCTTTCAAACATGGCTTTAGCTGTCTCAAGCCAGCGCCCCACAATCAACGCGTGATGAATTGTTTTGCTTTTATTTTGTTTTATCAACATCGCACGTTTTTTAGAAAAGGGAGCATCGCATCAACAGTTAAAAACGTATTGAACCTGGCTACATCTTCTTCTCTAATAATGACATTTGAACGTTTTCATTTTCTTGAACCAACAAACCTTTAAGATATTCGTCCATTTCTAAAGCAGTCGGTTCACTTTTATCTTTTTCTCCACCCTCTAGGAAAGCAATACTTCTTTTCGGTTTCGGCGGTAACGAACATGCTTCACCTGATTCTTTTTTTGACAAATACTCTAACATGCAGTCAAAGTAAAACTTGTGATCTTGAATAGCACGATTCTGTTCCTCGGTAAACCGGTTCGCCATTTTAGAATAACACAGCCAAGCACACAGCACAGGAAACACGTCCTGCTAGTCCGGGAGTCAGTAGAAGAATGTGCGGTCATGTGAGCGCCCGTAACCCCCTCGCTAACGTGGCAGAGCAGGTCGTTAACACCGCCCTGACAGAGTTGACAGTACTGAAAAGAGAGCCAACCTCTTCCAAGTTCAGCCGTGGGAACGAAGTGAAGGGTTTTAGAAAGCTGATGTCATATGTTGTAATCGGGCAGGCTGGGCGGGAGGGAGTGGGGTGAAGAGGAGGTGCGGCAGTATTGATTTTTGGCCTGTGTGTGTGTGTGTGTGTGTGTGTGTCACAGTGTGTGTGTCACAGTGTGAGTGAGTGTGTTTGTGTGTGTGTGTGTGTGTGTGTGTGTGTGTGTGTGTGTGTGTGTGTGTGTGTGTGTGTGTGTGTCACAGTGTGAGTGTGTGTGTGTGTGTGTGCGCGCATGTGTGCGTGTCTCTGTATGTGTTTTATGCGTGTGTGTCTGTGTGTGTGCGCATACGCACGTATGTCTATAGCTCCAAGACTGGCTTCTCCTCCGTGTCTAAATAGAAATATTATTTAAACCCACAAGCAATCCTTCACCGCACGTTGTTCTGAGGGCAACTTGACCTTAACGGCTTTAGCAGTGCCTCTCTCTCTGCTCCCCACACTGTAATTAACACACCGTTAATCGGTAAGTAATCGGATAGCCTAGTGCACCGCCCTTTGTATCTGGGGCGCTTTCAGCCACGGCTGCTTTTCCCCTACGTTACTCTATGGGGCGTGTTTAGCCGCGGCTACTTTCCCCTACGTTACTCTATGAAAAGTTTTGTAAATTAGTATTAAAACGGATAACCCTACACAGTATGTCTGTTTGTAGATAAATCGTTTATTTTTGGTTATTGAAGTCTTACTTGTCAGAGAACTATAAAACCTTAATTCTGGGTCACTTTCGCCCAAAAACTGGTTGAGGGCGAAAGTGGCCCAGGATTGGTATTTCTACGTTCTCTGGTGTGATTCGCTGCAGAGATCTAATGGGTGTCTCAGAGGCAGAAATAAAAACGGAACTGGCGTCCCAGGGTGTGGACGGAGGTGCGCAGGGTGACAGTCAAGAAAGGTGCAGAGAGAGTGGCCACCAACACCCTCTTTCTGACCTTCTGCAACCCTGTGTTGCCTTCGGTCATCAAGGTTGGCTACCTGAACGTCCGCGTTCAGCTATATGTCCCGTCCCGTTGAGATGCTTCAGGTGCCAGAGGTTTGGACATGTCAGAGACCGCTGTTCTGGGCAGGAGGTGTGCGGTGTTTGCTGCAAGGCAATCCATGATGGGCCGTGCAAAGATCCGGCACATTGTGCTAACTGCGGTGGCGATCATCCCTCCTCTTCAAGAAACTGTCCTCTTTGGATTCAGGAATCCGCCATTCAACGAATAAAAACAGAAAGAAGATCTCCTTTTTTGAAGCCCGCAAGCAGGTTGTGGGCAGTCAGACTCCAACAGTTTCATATGCTTCGGCTGTAAAGACGGTTCCCACAGTTCACACTCGATCAGTCTGCTGTCAGACTGATGACTTTACGTTTTCAAAGACACTGCAAGTCAGAACTGTCAACTCTGGTGGAAGCAGGTCCACCACCTTCCAACCCAAGGTGACTGCCCCTGGTAGAGGCAAAAAATCCGCCACCCTCAGACTGCCCAGCAGTCTACAACATCTGCTGCTGGGCAGATTAAAAAACCAGCTATCCCCCTCGACCTCCTCTGTCCAGTGCCCGTGCGGGCAAGGGAGATCAACCCAGTGTGGAGATGGTGGAGTTGAGGAAGAACCTCCACCATCTCCCAAATCCAGACCTCCACCATCTCCAAACTCCAGGCCTTTGTCACCTGCGGGCAAGTTTGCCAGCAGGTCCAAAGACCAACACAGTCCAGTTAAACTAAATAATAAATTCTCTCCATTGGACGCAGACGTTGAGGAGGAGATGACCTGATCTCTCTCCTTTTCGCCTCTGCACCATGGATAGTACCATACTCCATTGGAATATCTGTGGATTAAATTCCAACTTTGAGGAGCTGCAGCTTCTGTGTCAGTCTATAAAACCTTCCGTCGTGGCTCTTCAAGAAACTCAAATTCAAAGCCAGAAGACCTTTACTCTTTCTGGCTTTAATATTCTTTCAAAACCTGCACAACCATCCACGTTGGGACTGTCGGGCGGTGTTGCCCTTCTCATACATAAAACTTTGTTGTATAGTCCTGTCGCTCTGTCTACCTCCCTTCAAGCTGTAGCTGCGAGAGTCACTCTCCACAAGACTGTGACGATCTGTTCCCTTTATCTTCCACCTTCTGTCCCGATTTGTCGTCAGGACCTTGTCAATCTGTTAGGGGAACTTCCTCGACCTTTTTTGCTGTTGGGTGACTTTAACGGTCACAACCCTCTTTGGGGTAGTGCCGGTACGTCATCCAGAGGTCTGCTGATTGAGGATATCCTGTCGGATTTGGATTTGTGTTGTCTGAACGACGGATCTGCAACTTACCTCCACTCTTCACAGGTTCACTTTCATGCTTAGATTTGTCGGTTTGTGACCCCTCGCTGGTCCTGGACTATGAGTGGTCTGTCCATGACGATCTGCACGGAAGTGACCATTTCCCTGTTCTTTTACAGCCCATATTAACTGAACCCGCCTCTGTCTCTCAACATCTCAATTATAAGAAAGCAAACTGGGATCTATTTGCAGCCCTATTTCTAAGGAGTTCCAGGACACTGATTTTCTTCAGAGTCCGGACCCGGCAGAATCACTGACTACCACTGTGATCAACTGTGCTAAAACCTGTATTCCAGTGTCTTCCGACAAACTTCAAATGCCAAAAACACCCTGGTTCGATTCCGACTGCCAACAAATTTCCAAAGTTAGAAAACGGGCTCAGCGGCGGGTATACCAAAGACCTTCGGGTCCCAACGCTAGAGCCCATCAGAAACTCCGTGCTAAATCGAGATACACTTTTAAAATCAGTAAACGTCGGTCCTGGAGAAGCTTCTGCTCCAGGCTGACATCGAAAACTTCTAGAAAAAAGTTTGGAACATCATTAGAAAAATCAAAGGGAAGAACACCAACCCCTCTATTCATCACTTAAAACTTGCCGATGCTCTGATCACTGATACACAAGCTGTTGCTAATCTGTTGGCCTCCACCATCCAACAGAACTCCTCGTCTTCAAATAAATCTGCAGTCTTTTTAAGAAACAAAGAGATTAGAGAGAAATCTTCATACAATTTCACATCAGACAACTCTGAAACCTATAATCTTCCTTTTTCAATCGCTGAACTCAAATTAGCTTTGCAAACCTGCACTGACTCTGCCCTGGTCTGGATGACATTCATTATCAGGTTGTGAAACATTTTCCAGAGAGCTGTCTCCAGACTCTTCTCCAGGTCTATAACCATATCTGGACCACAGGGTCCTTTCCGCCTTCCTGGCGGAAAGCCCTGATCATTCCTATTCCAAAGCCTGGAAAGGACCTTACCAACCCTTCCAACTATCGCCCAATCGCTCTGACCAGTTGCCTCTGTAAGCTGATGGAAAAGATGGTCAACTCCCGTCTGATGTGGAAGCTGGAAACCGATGGTCTTTTGGCCAGTGAACAGTGCGGTTTCCGGAAGTACCACTCGACGGTTGACCATCTAATCCGCTGGAAACCACCATCCGCAACGCCTTTATTAACAAGCAGCATGTGGTTGCTATCTTTTTCGACCTCGAAAGGCGTACGACACCACGTGGAAAGCATGAATCCTTATGGACCTGCACAGACTTGGTTTTCGGGGTCACCTGCCTCTGTTCATTCAAAACTTTTTAGCCGATCGACAGTTCCAGGTGCGTGTTGGCACCACACTCTCTGACATCCATGGGCAGGAGTTGGGTGTTCCTCAGGGGAGCATCCTTTCTCCAGCCCTTTTCAGCATTAAAATCAATGACATTGTCCAATCGGTAAGCCAGGGCACTGAGTCCTCTCTGTTTGTTGACGACTTCGCGCTGTATGCAGTTGGAGCTTCTTACGCCAGCGTACAGCGTCGACTCCAACTTTGTGTCAACAGAATCCAACAGTGGGCTGAGGAAAGCGGGTTTACCTTCTCCCATACCAAAACTCAGTCAATTCATTTCCACAATTTTCGTCAATTCTTTGCTGATCCTGAAATTCGTCTGGACAAGTCCACTATTCCAGTTGTAAAAGAAGCCAAATTCCTGGGAGTTATTTTTGACCAAAAACTCAACTTTCTCAGCCACATTAAAAACCTCAAAACTTCTTGCCAGAAAGCTCTGAATATTCTGCGGGTCGTAGCGCACACTGACTGCCCAGGGCGCTGATAAGAAAACTTTGCTGCACCTCTACAGAGCCCTGGTCCGTTCCAAACTGGACTATGGTTGTGCTGTCACGGCTCCGCAAGACCCTCTTACCTCAAACTATTAGACCCTATCCACCATCAAGGGCTTCATCTCTGTCTTGGAGCGTTCCGCACCACCCCTGTGTACAGCCTGTACGCAGAGGCGGGTGAACCTTCACTGTCCAACCGCAGGCTGAAACTGTCTTTGAATTATTATATCCAACTGTTCTCAGAACCGCAGAATCCTGCCTATGACTGTGTTTTTGACCCTCCGTTCCAAAGTAAGTTTGAAAACAACCCGAAATGTATTCCGCCGTTTGGTCTTCGTATGAGGCCTCACGTGCGGAATGCAGGTCTAGACCTAGGAGTTGTGTCCGATTTTTCCAAGTTTCCGGATCAACCTCCGTGGACCTTTTTCACACCAGAAATTCGTTTTGATCTTGCAGCTTTTCGCAAAGAGTCTACCTGCTCTCTGGCGTACAAGGCATTGTATGCTGACCTCTGTTCGAAATTTCCATCCTGTCAAAAAGTTTTCACTGACGGTTCCAAGTCTGAAGATGGAGTAGCCTGTGCAGCCTACTGCCCTGGGGCTCCTTCTCAGATACTGTTGGAACATATCCATTCAGATGCTTCTGTTTATTCTGCTGAACTTACTGCTCTGGTACTGGCTTTGAAGATAATCTCACATTCTTCAAAGAGGGACTTTCTGGTTCTGTCGGATTCGCTGTCAGCTTTGGAGGCCATAGCTGGCCGCAACCTTCAGCATCCAGAACTTTTACTTTTTTTTTTAACTTTTTAGCCAGTTGAAGGCGGACGGTTACAACATTACTCTTGCTTGGGTTCCTGGTCATGTTGGCATCGGCGGGAACGAAATGGTTGATCGTTTAGCCAAGAACGCCACAAGAGAGAAACTGTCCAACACTTATATCCCTGCTCAGATGTGAAACCCAAAATTAACGATTATGTGAGAGACCTCTGGCAGGAGGATTGGAACACACAGACGAGTAACAAACTCTTTCAGATCCGTCCAAACCTTAAGGACTTCCTCCCATCCACGTCGGGAGGTCGTAAAGAGGAAACGGTTCTGTGCCGGCTGCACACCGGCCATTCGTATTTTACCCATGCTTACCTTTTAAAGAGTGAAGAAGCTCCGTGGTGCATTCCATGTCATGTGCCACTCACAATGAAACATGTTCTTTTAGAGTGTTGGGACTTGCACGATGTGAGACACAAACATTTTACAGCGGAGTCCATGAAGATCCTGTTCAGGGATGTCCCGCCTGACGTGATCCTTAAGTTTTTGAGAGAAATTAACATTTTTCATCTGATTTAAGATTTTACGGAAGAAAGATTTTTAACAAAGTTTCTGGTGCGTTTGTAGACGATGTCATTTAACGAAGTGTGTGAAAGTTTTTTTTTTTTTTTTTTTTTTTTTAAATGACTGGTGAGTTGATTTTAACGTGGTGACAGCCCTGATGTGGCCCTCTGCGGTCGGCTGGGCTATAAGCAACATTATCTTATCTTATCTTTTAATTCATTGCGCTTTACATCTTTACATCTTCACATATCCAATTTTTCTTTTCTTTTTTAATTTGACCAGTGTCATGGCAGCTGGGTTTATCCGACCTTGAACTTGATGAAGTGATGCGAGGGCCAGCTATAGCTCGACGAGCCCAGCAGCAGCAGCAGCAGCAGCAGCGTCAGCAAGCAGCAGCATCCAAGCAAGTGGCTGATGCTGGTGGGGGACGCCCATAGTGGCACAGCGAGAGATTGCTGATGACGATGTGTGCCCCATCTGTCAGGATGAGTTCATGAACAAAAGCTACCTGTCACCTATTGCAAGTCAGTATCAATAGTATGTTGTTTGTTTGATGTGTTTGTTCTTAGTTGTGTTGGTTAGTTCTTTGGTTGTACGATTTACCTCCTGAGCTTCCTGCCTGTATGATTGTTTCTGCTTCGCTATTGTTTATCATCATTGTTTGGTTTGAAAGAATCTGATTGCCACAGGAAATGCCATAATGGCAACAGTCAAATCATGGTTGACCCGTGTGTGTGTGTGGTGTGTGTGTGTCTGTGTGTGTCTGTGTGTGTGTGTGTGCATGTAAGTGTTGTTGGTGTTTTAGGTTTATGGCTTTCCACAGAGTGTGATATGTGTGAAAGAAACTTCTTTGATGCACTTTATCCCTTTTTTCTGTGGTTACAGTGCATTTCATGGTTCTTGTGATCTGATGTCACTGAGGCAACTTGAGAACATACAGGGTCTGTCTGATTTTTTCTTGAAAGACAACATTCTTGTGC
>JAFLJL010016154.1:25101-36690 GCA_018398815.1 Conus ventricosus
GATCGCAGGAAATGATACTAAGACAAAGCTCCCTTAATAGGTAATAGGTCTTGAGGCTGTTGATTTTCCTCTCTACAGCAGCTGCACAAAAGAAATTAATCATCAAATGACTTTAATGTGAAGTATCTATGCAGCGCGCTACTCCACCAATGCATTAACAAAGACATAGAATTTCTCACATATAAGGACAGAAGCATGAACCACACAAGCATACCCCTCCACATACTCGCCCACATATATGCACAGCACACACACAGTTACACACACACACAGAGCTCATGTACAAAGTTACTGAAATAGACACATCATCATTACCACTCTTTCACTACCTCACTCTCTTCTTCCCTCCCTTGCAATGTGTATCTGCCAAGAAGTAATCAATGAATAATAGTGTTTCACTCTTCTCTAGTATCCTGACTTTAACTGGTACACTATAGTCAGAAGCCAACCATCTTAGTACCAAGTTGATTTGGCTAAAAATAAATTTTAATGTTAATGTCATATACCCATATAGACAACCTTTACCTTGTTGATTCATGTTACCCACATACAAACACTAATATTTCAACTCGTTTGGAAAACATCCTTGGGAAATACATACGCACACACGCATACATGCGTGTGCACATGATGTTATAAATACTAGGAAGCTGCAATTTTTTTATTATGACATAATATATATTTAATGCTTTTTATCAAGCATAAAACGCTTTACAATTTTAGACACATCCACATATAATGGAGAGGATCCCACGCACGCACGCACACACACACACACAAACACACACACACATGCACAAACAATACATGCATGCATAAACATATTTATACACACTCATAATGCCACTCATGAATAAGGCATAATTTTATACACATGGCGCACATATACTGTAAACTTACATGCACACAAAACACATGCAGCACTCACGCAGACATGCTAGCATGTAGAGAACTATAAAACCTTCATTCTGGGCCACTTTCGCCCTCAACCAGTTTTCGGGCGAAAGTGGCCAGAATTAAGGTTTTATAGTTCTCTGACAAGTAAGACTTCAATAACCAAAAAATAACGATTATCTACAAACAGACATACTGTGTAGGGTTATCCGTTTTAATACTAATTTACAAAACTTTTCATAGAGTAACGTAGGGGAAAGTGCCGCGGCTAAACACGCCCATAGAGTAACGTAGGGGAAAAGCAGCGTGGCTGAAAGCGCCCCAGATACAAGGGTGGTGCACTAGGCTATCCGATTACTTACCGATTAACGGTGTGTTAATTACAGTGTGGGGGCAGAGAGAGAGGCACTGCTAAAGCCTTTAAAGGTAAAAGTTCCCCTCAGGAACAACTTTGCGGTGAAGGATTGCTTGGGGGTTTTTTAAATAATATTTTTTTTAGACAGGAGGAGAAAGGCCAGTTTGGGAAAGTATGGGAATCCCGTGGTAGCCACACACACGACCCCAGCAAAAAAAAACCAAAAACACACACACCACACAACCCCAAACACCCACACAAACCCCAACCCACACACAAAACCCAAAAACAAAACTCCCCTCACATTTGTGACACAAACACTGGGGACCACACACACACCACACACACCCAAAAGGGCCCAAAAAAATCAATACTGCCGCCCCTCCTTTTCACCCCACTCCCCCCCCCCCAAAGCCTCCCCCGATTACAACTTTAAGACTTCAGCTTTCAAAACCCCCTTCACTTCGTTCCCCGGTGAATTTGGGAAGGGGGTTGGGGCTTCTTTTCAGTACTGTAAAACTTGCCCAGGGCGGGGGGGTTAATGCCCTGCCTGAAACGTTAGCGAGGGGGTTAGGGCGCTCACTGACCGCAAAATTCTTCTACTGACTCCGGATAGCAGGAAGTGTTCCTGTGTTGTGTGCTTGGCTGTGTTATTCAAAAATTGCAAAACCGGTTTTCCGAGGAACGAATGTGCTTTTCAAGATCAAAGTTTTACTTTGACTCATGTTAGAGTTTTTGTCAAAAAAAAAATTCGGGGGGGAAGGGCATGTTCGTTACCCCCAAAACCCGAAAAAAAGTATTGCTTTCCTGAGGGGGCCCCAAAAAAAAAAAAAGTGAACCGACTGCTTTGGAAATGAACGCATTTAAAAGGTTTGTTGGTTAAAGGGGAAATGAAAAGGGTTAAAGGGCAATATTGTTGCCCAAAGATACACCCAATTTCAATGCGGGGTTTGGGGATATCGAGGGAGGGTTTCCCTTTTTTAAAAAAATGGCGCTGCATTTTTAAAATTTTTGGGCAAAGCAAAAAATTCATCAGGGGTTGATTTTTGGGCGTTGGCTTGGGACAACCCCCAAGTCATGTTTAAAAAACAAAAAACGCATCAAACATGGCGTTTATTTTTCAGGCGCAGGTGAGCATGTCTGATTATATGCAAGAAAACTTATTCAATTTTCTGTGTGTTTTTTAAAAAATATCCAAAATTTAAAAGTAGGAATTGGGTATAAAGAACTTTTGTAGCAAACCCCAAACCATTATTAGGTTATGAAACAGAATAACGATTTTCGAATGTTCGGGCCCAAAACTAGATAGGGCTGGGCCAGGCCTGGTACATCTACCGTTGGAGAGGAAATAGTGTGGGCCCGCACTATTTTTCCTATAAAAAGCTTCAAAAAACAATTGGCGGATGTACTACTTCTGGCGATTAGAGCCGCCTTAAAAATCGGCTACAGCAAATAATTGCTGTAACTCTGCCAAAGCCGTTGCAAACCCGGTTGAGAAAAGAGGGGGCACCAGCAAAAATAGGCCAAAGTGAAACTATTTGATCCCCTTGCCGCCAATGACGTCAGCAGGGGCACCTGCAAAGCTCGGCGGCAAACTAGGTCAAGTGGGTCTTTTATGATCGCTTTTATGGGAAACTAGGTCAAGTGTTTTATATGTCGCTTGACTGCAAAAAACGGGGCAGGGACCTGCAAAGGGTCAAACGGCCAAAAAAGGCCAAACGCCCCCCTGTGTTTACTTGGGCCCAGTTTTATTGAGGTTTCGGCGGGACAAACCTGGTAGTTTTCCCCTTTTGTTTGTTTGGTTTGGTTTTTTGTGTGTTTTGTCCTACCCCCGCACACCGTCTTCCCCCCCCCAACGCTGCCACCCCCCCAAAAAACCCCCCACCCCACTTTCCCCCCACCCCCACCTTTCACACACTCAAGTTTCCCTTTTAAAATTTTTAACTTAAGTTACCCCAAGTTTCTTTAAGTTTTTTCCCAAATTGTCCTTAAGTTATCCTCAATTTTTCCCCCAAGTTTTTCTAAGTTACTTCTAAGTTTTTTAAATTTAAATTTAACCCCCAAATTTTTATAAGTTCTTGATAGTTCTTTAAATTTAAATTCTTAATAAGTTCTTGATCAAGGGTTTTTGTTAAATTTTGAAAAAAGGGCATCCTCTAAAACACAACCAAGTTCTTATTCAAAAATTTTTCTTATTATTGTCAAAAAAATACAAAACTATGTTTTTTTCTTAATTTTTTTAAAAGTTTTATTGTTTAAAACCCGCCTCAAAAAAAAGGTTTTTCGTTTTTAGGGGTTTTGCCCCAGGTTCTCTGTTTGATCTTAATGAAAGTTCTTAAATCCTAAAACAAAAAACATTTTATTTCAATTTTTGGGCTTGGATAGTCTTTTTTTAGACTCCATGGGCTTTATTTATTGATTCATTTATTTTTAATAAAGCCATTTCTATTTTTTTTTAAAAAAATTTAAATTTAAGTTCTTAAAATAATTTTTTCCCTCTGAAAAAGGATCAAAAAAAGATCAATTTTTTATTGGCGGGGGGCTGGCGTTTCCTTTTTTTTTTTTGTATTTAGCGGTTTAGTTTTTTTTTTTATTGCTTTTGGTTTTTGGGTGCCATTCTTTTATATTTTTTAAAACCCTAAAAACCCCCCCCGCAGCAGCCCAAAGGGGGCCAAAAATTTTCAACAGTTTTTTTAAATTTTAATATTCCCTGAAGACTTTTGGGGCTGTAGGTCTTTTTAAAACCAAAGGAGTTTTTTAAAACTGGGATTGAATCAACTTGTTCTGGGGTTGGCGGGTGTTATGTTTTCATTATGAGTTATTCTGTAAAATTTAAATTTTTTTTTTCTGTTCCACTCTGCCCAAATTTTTTTCCCGCCCTTTTAAAACCCCAGGATGAGGATGCTTTTTTATTTGGTTTTCCCCCTGATTTAGTGTTTTCTGCTGATTTTCTGGCTTGGTTACTTTCTCCACCTGATTCAGTGTTTTCTGATTTGCTGATTTTCCGATCGTTCTTTTTGAAGGGAATAAAGTCTATATGATTAAAAGTAATTAATCCCATGATTAATGGCGATAACAAGTTCCAAATCTGTAATACAGATCACACCCTAGAGACTCTAATGACTTTGTTAAAACTGGATTTGCGTTAAATCTACGTAAGATCTTGTTCAGAATCAATGGGAGCAAATCTACTGACTAGTTTAGTGTACAAACTAAAAACCCGTTTCCCCCACACTTTTCACCATTCTAGACCCAGCTGCGCTTCTACCTGTTATGATACTTTAAATGTCTTGCGGCGGACATCTTTTGAATCTGTTCTATGCTGAATTCAGTTCCGAGGAATGTTTTGTTTTTCCACACGCCGCCAAAGAATACACCTCCCTTTTGGGGCTAACAGCTTGGCCATCAACTTGGTCATTCATAAGTTCAGGAAGGTTTAGGCTGCCTTGTAGCTGTAGTAGATCATCACTGTTCATGTTTTTTATTAATTATAATTATTTTATTTCTAAAAATGAGCACCGAAAAAACTGTTGCTAACCTTGTATACCATTCTGCGTATTGAGGTCTAGGTTGGACTCAATGCTTGTAAAAGCTTGTTAAATTAACCGCAGTCTTGCAAACTAGACTTGAGGATTCAGCAAAGCTGATTGCTATTATTGCAGCTTCGTTTGCCACGAAAGATTTTCTAGTCAAACAAGGAATAATTCCAGACAGTATAAATATGTAAATAAAAAATACATTTATAAAATGGCTTCACTCGTAATGATGATAGGCGGCGCTGTGTTAATGCGCTCGCTTTTAGTGGAAAATAATTACGCATTTAGTAACTGCGAGATGAAGGCGAGAGAAAAAAGACATAACAAAGCTGTGGAGCAACTAGCCGCAGCACAAGATCGCTATGAAAAAACAGAGAATTGAGCAGTTAGATTTTATTAATAACACTGAAAAAACAGGGCCATGCAGCTTACACATTTAAAGATTGTTGATCAAGCAATAAAACAAATTTTATCTTGTAACAGGCAAACCAATCGAGACATTTCCCCACCAAAAATTTAGCGACTTTTATCAACCCTCAGAAAACAAAAGATGCAAGAAATCGGGTTTATTGTCTTTGGTTTTGACGTTGTGTTTTTTTGTTGCACATAATATTGGCTGAGTAAAAAATGAACAAAATCTATTTTCGCCAAAAGGATATTGGAAGGGATTAACAGCAATTTAAAAAACTAAGCCAAGAAACTGGAGTCAGTGAACAAACAGCAAAAGAATGGTTATCTAAACAAGCAATCTGGCAAATTTATTTACCTGCGCCTAGACGAATACAGAGACCACCTTTGTAATAAAAACTCCAAACGACCCCCATAAAAGGGCCCCTTTATATTTCCCTCTGAACGATTAGACGAAAAAGTTTTTAAGTCGCACTCAAGTTATGAATCTTCAAGATACAAAGAGCAAAACCAAAAACCCAAAAAAGGTGTTCTGCTGTTGCTGTTGCCTACAGTGATATACAGCGAGGCCCTTTTAAAATTACCCTCGCTGATTCAAGTCGATGTGGAAAGAATTTAAAGGGCGGAAATCAATTATTTTTGAACATGATTTCATTGAAGGGGCATCCGGGAGTTCAAGTCACAGGTTTTGGTTAAAAAACTTTAACAAACATTTATCTAAAAGACTTTTTTCCTCCTTATCACAGGAGCTGTTTGAAAATTTCTCGAACACGAATGGGTTAAAAGACTGCCCTCATTTTTGCGCGCAAGAATAATGAAAAATTTAAAGGGCTAAACCGTACAAGCAAATCAAAAGAAAAAAAAAATGTTTTGAAGGAGGACTTCACCCGGCCTATTCCCTTTTGGTTTAAAAAGAAAGGGGTACCTTTTTTTCCCGGGAGAAGCAAAGGGGACACTCGCATAGGGAAACCGATCCATTTTGGGGAGGTTGACCGTTAAAATAAAAAGAATTTTTAAGATAACCCGCCGTGTATTTTTACGAGAAACTGACACAACAAAAAACCGTCCTCAAGATTTTTTTTGCGAAGGAAGAACTGCAGAAAATTTCCCCCCCAGACACATTTCCCCGCTTTAAATTAAATTTTTCGAAAACTTTTTTGGTTTAAAATGGAAGGCCAAAAGGGAAAGCGCAGAATGAAACAAGAGGGGTAAGGAAAGAGACCTTGAAAATGAAGGGGAAATATTTCATGGTGTAATGTTTAGGCCCTTTTCCCGGGGGTTTAAATCAAGATGCTAAATCATCCAGTCATAAAACTTAAACCCCCCAAAATTGGGGAAAAAAGAATATTTGAAATAAAAAAATTAAAAAGCATCAAGAAACATGAGAAAAGAATTAAATAAATTGGAGAAGCTTGATTGATCTTTAACAAAAGTTGATGAAAAAAAAAACCCCCCTGTTTTGGGTCCTCCGGCCCCTTGCTATAAAAATTTATTAAAAATACTCGTTTTGTGTTTGTTCTATCTAACGACTTTTTTGTTCAATGTTGTGTTGATTCATGTAGATTAGTGCAGTTTTACGTTGTTGTGAAAAATTTCTTATTGCCAAACAATGTTTTTGTAGTTGTATGTGAAAGTTTACGCACAAAACTGCGAGATATTCCCCTTTTCTTTTTAATGATTTTTCCTGGGTTTAAATACGTACATTTTTCCTTAAACCAAAAACCCTGATCACCCTTTCCGATAATTTTCCTTTATCTTTCCTAAAACCTTTTTAAGGATGAAGTAAAAGGGAAATCTTTAGGGTACAGATGTTTTACCATCCCCCGTGCCTTTAGCACTTGATTTCCTGTTTTAAAGTGTCTTCAGTAGGGATTCTTAACAAAAACTGTCTGTATCTGTGTAAAGTACTCTGGATCAGGAAAGGGGCTTAAAGTAGTCATAAAAGAAACTCTAACATTAAAAAGCTTTTATAAATTTTAAAACAGTAACCCAATAATTTCGGTTTGTTAAATTTGATTTTTTTTTTTCATTTTTTACCAAAAAAGGATCTGAAATCTTTGAAGTCCTGTAATTAGGTTTTGATGTCAGCTTAATTGCTTTGTTCTCTCGGTGACCAATCGACTCTTTACCCTTGTGCGGGTCTCCATAGTCTTTCCAAAACAGGTTGTTATCGTTGAAAAAGTTTTTTTTGAAGCATCTGTGGATTTTGGGTTTTGAGTTTAGTGTTCTTCTTTATGTATGGTTTCATGAATGTTCTTGATCAAAGCAATTATGCGATGAACTGCTGTCAACTTCAAACCATGTCTTAAATAAAAAAATTTTAGGTCCGTAATGACGACATATTTTTTTTTGCCGCGAGATTAGGACAGTTTAGGCGGCTTCTTGGATCATCTTTGATTTTGCTGCTAATGGTAGTCATTATGGGCATGGAGTTTCCCGAGGATATTCTAAGTCAAAATTTAGAAGAAACCCGTGTTGTAGGGGGGTTTAAAAATGCCCCCCCTTTAATGCCTTTTTAATTATTGGTCACCGCCTTTTGTAATTTTTAAGTTGCGTAACGGAAAGGGTTGCGCCCTTGCCCCAAACCTAAAGATTTTTTTGCATCTAAATAAAAGTAGTTAGACCCTTTTTCTGGTCTAGTCGTCCCGATTTGTTGTTTGCTTTACAGTAATGGGGACGCCAATAAATTCTCCCCAATCCCTTTTCAACATTGAATCATTGGAATCCCCATAAAAACAATCTGTATTCCCGTAAACTTAAAGAAAGGTCCCCCAATATCCCGGGGCGAAAGTAATGCGCAGGATCCAAGCGTAATGTTTCATGCGATCTTTCTGTAATTTTTAAAAAAAATTCCCCCAACAAAAAAACTCGGCCCCCAGTATGAATCATGTAGTCTCCCCTCGTTTTACAAATTAAAATTCTGCCGCATCTTGAGCATGTGGTAATCAGATCAGGGGTCCCCTTTTCCCCTTTAAGACTAGAAAGAACGCGCCCTTTTGGAGGAAGTGTGTCTTCGTCAAAAACCCTTTCCCCAAAGTTCTTTTTCTCATAAGGGTAAAAGCCCTTTCTAACGGGGTTGGGTCAAAATATTCTTCCGTTTTTGGCGGTTTAAGGACATAGCCAGTGACTTAATGAACCATCTGTGTTGCTTTTGAGTCAAAAAAAGACTGTTATTTTGATTAAAGACTGTACTTTTCTGTTTAGTGCAAAAGCATGACACCCCGAAGGGCCCTCCCTGTTTTATTTAAAATGAAGGGGTAACCCCGCAAGTTTTGAAAAAAGATGGGGAGCTTCCAGGTTTTTGGATCAAACTTTGGGTTGAAGATTGCATTTACTGTGCGTTTGCCCCTTTTAAAACTTTCCGTTTAATGTGTTTCGGGGTTTTTTTACTGTTGGATTTTTTGGGCGGCTGTGAGGACCAAAACCCACAAACCCAAACAATGTGTGGCTGAGTCTTACTGTTCTCGGTCTTCGGCGTCATTATAAATTTCGAAAAATTTCGTTTATTAAAAAAGGGCCGTTTACGATTTTCGGGCCATGCGTTTTAAGAAGTATTCTCCCGCATTGGGCCCCTCTATATAATTCTGGTTTGAAAGAACGCCTTTCCGCCCTAACACGATAAAAGGGAAAAATACAAATCTGATGATTTCTCAATATGGCTGTTTTAGGAAGCCTCTGTGGAGTTGGGGCCTTCATAAGGAAAAATGAGTGATTCGAAAGGGTTTCTTAAACCCAAAATTTTGGGGCTAGTTTGTTTCCCTTTCCAGTTCTTAAAACTAACTTTAGACCGGGTGGGGGTTTTTAAAAGTTCCGTATCAGTTATGGGAAATTTTACAATTTTTTCTTTTGTTCGCTCGCGGCTTGAACAGATTTGGGAAATTTTGTTAAACTTTTCTTAAAAGAATTCTTGTTTGCCTTTATCTTTTTAAGTATGTTCATTAGTTACTATTGTGCGTTCAATGTGTAAATTGGGGGATCCCTGCTGGTTTAAAAAATCAGCAGTTTTGTCAACATGATTTTTGCTGGGTTTGCCAAATTTTTGGGGGCTGTTCTTGGCACTTTTTGGCCCCCCAAATTTGTTTCCTCATTCCCTTTTGGGGATAATTTAAAAGGGTTTTGGGTTTTTTTTGTCTTCAAAAATGATCAAATTTTGGGCACACAACAGGGGAAAAGGGCAAAACCCCCCTAAAATTAAGTTTTTTGGTGTATTGCCGATAGTTAGTCACTCTCTCTGCGTGTTTTGCGGCACGAGGGGCCTTGCAAGGAAAAAACCCCATGAAAAATTTGTCGTTGAATTTTTTTATGTTTATAATGCTTTTTTCGTTTCAGTGTGGAGGTAGCGGAAAAGAAGCCTTGTACAATCGGTGCCCTTACTTTGCCTGTTTTTTAAACCCAACTCTAAGGGCTTCGCCCCCTGCCCCAACCTGGCCTTTCCTTTGGTTCTTAGCGGCGCGTCCCAAATGGGGCAAGCAGTTCGTCTGCCCAAAAGGGTGTTTAAATCTTTTTGAGGAAAGAATAGTCTGTTGGGTTTTGTCGAGACCCCGACTTCTAGATTTTCTTCATTTAATTTTTTCATAGTCGATTTAAAAAAAGCTAAATTTCTTTAACTTTTTGGGGCTATTGGGTTTGTTTACTTGGGGAAATTGGGGAAATTGCATTTTTACAACGCCCTTTCCCGCACGTTTTTGGGTTAATAATTCTAAATCAAAATTTATTTGTGCTCTTGGGCAAACGCTCTTTCCGAGCCTTCCTTCAAAAAAATTCTTTTGGGCCTTCTATATCTTTTGCCTTTCTGATTTTTTTTCTAAGCCCAAAATATTTATTTAAATTTTTAAAAAAAAAAAACGACCCTTTAATTTAAAAAATCAAAATCAACGGGCCCTTTTTTTGCTTGGAATCATAAATAAAAATTTTTAAACACCCTTCGATGTTGTTTCGGGGAGCTGTTTAGAACAGGGTTTTTTAAAGTCTCGTTTTTCTTTTTTTTTTTTGCATTTTCCTTTTTTTTTTGCTCGGGGGTTTGGTGTTGAGAAAAACTTGTCCTCCTTTTTTTGGGAAAATCAAACCCTTTTTTCTTTTGTAGTCATCAAAATCGGCCCGTAAACGATTAAAAATTTTTCATCCGGATTTTTTGAAATCAAAAAAGGTTTATTTTTGTCAGTTTAAACGAAAAAAGTTTAGCCCTTATTTTGTTTTAAAACCCTAGCTGTGTGCTTTTGGAGTTTGGGTTTTTTAAATTTTTGCCAGGGCCCCCAAAAATTTACGTTAAAGAACACAGACCGGGGAGCTAAAGCAAACCCCCTAGGGGTTTAAGCTGCGGGTTGGCCCATGCCCCTTGTTAAAAGGCCCACAATTGTTCCGGGCCCTTTCGCACTTTTTAGCGATGCTCAGTTTTAAAATTGGTAAAAAGCCCTTTTAAAGGGAGCGGGAAAACCCTTTTTTTGGGGTTTTTCGTATTTTGAAAAAGGGCTTTCTTTGTTTTTGTTGCATTTGTTGTTAAAATTTTGGTTTAAACTGAAGGGTTTTTATGTAGGGTTTTTACTATCTCTTCCCCTTGGCGGCGCTGTGGAAAATTGGGAAAAAACCCGAACAGACATGCTTTTTTTTAAAATTTAAAAAAAAATTTTTAAATTTTATTTCCCTTTTTAAACTGTTATCTTGAAATTTTTAGCTGCGCTTCTTTTATTTTAAAAACAAAAAGGGGCATTAAAACTGGTTTTTCGCCACTTTTTTTTTATCAATTTTAAGGGTTTTTTTTCGTCTCTAACCGTTCTCCATTCCATGAAACTGATTTTCCTCTGGCGGGCCTTAGGTTTAAAACCATTAAACCGTTTTTTCGTTGTTTTAAAAAAAAATGAGTCTAACATTGGGAAGGTGTAGATTTTTTGACACAAGGTCAACTGTTGGATTTCTACACCTCCCACCCCCAAACAATTTTCTTATTTCGTCAAATGATGATAAGGTTTAAGCCCGCTAGCGTAGATTTGGTTAGGACTGCCCTCAATCGAACATTGTACTTTCGTATTTTAGGATTAATAAACTTTTCACTTCCTCTTTCAAATGGTTCTTTCATTCTTCACACAGCAATAAAATACCTTTAAGCGATCTTGCTGAGACGCAAAAACTAAAATTCCATATAGCGTCGGCCTTGCTTCTAGGATATGTTGTATGATGAATCACTCTTTCGTAATATATTGCAAATTTTTTGACTGATATTGTTGCTCAATCAGCCTTGCTAAATTAGGGTTGCTAACAACGTCAAACTCTAACGAGATGTCAGAAATGCTGTACTTTGCTCCGGTGTCTGTTGATCTAATAACGCGTTTGTATTCATTAAAAGTTAGTTTAAAGACAATCTGTCTTTTAATGCTCCTTGATAGTATGGCGCATGCGCAC
>JAFLJL010016155.1:5765-21396 GCA_018398815.1 Conus ventricosus
GGACTGAACTATGCTTTCCACACCACATCTTAACACCTCACGGGGTGAAGATGAAAGGTGAAAGTAAAGGCTGAAACACGAATAAATTCGTGTAAGTAACCTGCTTCCCAATTTAACATGAATTCTTTCTTTCTCTATTCTTTAGGTTTTCCCCGTAGCTTCCCCAACTATCTTTGGCTCACCTGGTTATGACTGGTCAGCTGTGAGTGAGGACCACGTCCTGACAGGTTCGAGTCTCTAGGCCATCTGCTGGGCTAAAACCGATCTTTCCTCCTCCTCCTAGTGAGTGCATACTCAGTGTTCAAACACATGACCAGCACCTTACCAGCCCTTAAGAGAACTATAAAATGCCAATCCTAACTCACCCCGCCCTCAACAAGTTTCGGGGCGGGGTGAGTTAGGATAGGCATTTTATAGTTCTCTCCTAGTAAACCCTACAAACAAACATACTGTGTAGGATTATCCGTTTTCAATACTAATTTACTAAACTTTTCAGATTTTAGTTTTTGCTTAATCCTATGTTTTTCCTGATCATTTTCAATAACATCATTTTCGCGCATACATTCATCAAATGCGTCTCTGTCTTTCATGTGAAATAAAACTACAGTCTTTAACTGTTCTCTAAAGTCTTTTAAAACTGAGTTTATTTTTTGACATAAAATCCACACACTTATCCCAGCATGTCTTCCACTGAAAGCTAGTTTTGATAAAGTGTTTCTTTTTTTAACTATGTCTCTTTCTGCCGAACAGTCATCTATAATAAATAGTGTCTGTGTTCCTTCAAACAGTCTATAAAACTGTTCTAAACACTCACTCAGTTTATTGCTAGGATCAACTAAATATATTTCATCATCTGTCCATATAAACCTTCTATCATGATATGCTTTGTTCCATTTAAGTGTTGGACAGAAAATCACAATATGATCAAAATTATACCGAATAAACTGTTTGTAATAGGTCTAGGACAAATATTGTTTTTCCACAACCAGTCTGCCCACAAATCAATGAACAATGAGGAGTTTTTGTCATAAAGTTTAACTGCGCCATGGTTTTATAACAGAATTTAATCTAATCCAGTTATTATGTTTATCATACTCTGTCAAAACTTGTTCAGTATAATAAAACCCTATAAGGCCTAAATGTGTAAGATTAATCCAATTTAGTTCTGTAAGATTGTTTCTATTTAGACTAATATTGATTTTTTTGCTTGTTGTTATGACCTTAATATCCTCACCATTGTGAAGAATGACGACCGTAACTTTAAGACTGTTAACGTCTAAGTTTTGCCAGCTAATTAGAATTCCTTTTAGAAGGACGTCACTAACGCCCACACCCCATCCCTCTCCTCATTTTTTAAGACAGAAATTTCAAATATCATTGTGAACGTGTCTCCTAATTTCATTTGCGGAATGAACAGTAATTTTGTAGAAGCATCTTTCAAAACTGATTCTCTTCTGTGGAGGATGTACTGTTTATTCCCATACGGCTTTATTTCAATCTCTTTCCGACTATTGTCCTCTGGCATAAGACTTACATGTAAAGGGCCAGAGTTAAATGCTTTTCTGAAACTTTTTTGGCGGTCAAAAAATGTAAATGGGCTTATGAATTCAAATTTTATGTCCCATTCTAAATATGGTTCTAAGTGCCATTTGCTGTCAGGTTTTCGAACTATTTTATATTCATACTGGCCAGCATTATTTGCTTCTACATTGCGCAGTTGTTCTAGTTTAGGAAACCTTTTGCTGTCGCCCACTTCTTTACGTTTATAATCACCATCTTTAGTGTACTCAAAACCATACAAAGCGCCTATCTCACCGTTCTGTTCAAAGTCCGTAACGTCTGCAAGGTCTTTTAATTCTAAAGTTATACACCTCACAGGCGCTAATGTAACTCCTGATTCTTCTGGCCCACGCGACATTATTTTTAGTAACGTATTATTTTATTTCTAAAACAATGTGCAGGTTATCACATTTCACAACTTTCCCCGTTTTGTCTTCGATTTTATATTAAATGATCCGACCCTCCCACAAACTAATCTTTTAAACTGTAAATTAGGGAATTGTATAATTTCATAATCGCAATATGCAGCTTTCCCTGACGGAAGAGCTCTTAAAACAGTTGAGGGTCTTCCATCATATAAGTTTTCATCAGTGCTCAGCTCATCCAAATGAACATAGAGTAATGAATGTAATGCAAGATCGAGCGGACTTTCCCCTCATAAGTAGTTTTGTCTGGCGCAACTCTAACACTATGAGTGGGTCGATTGTCAGTTGTAAAGCCTAACATTTTAGCTAGCTCTCTATCAAAATAGTAACCTACTTCTTCTTTTTCAGGTTTGAAGGTCAACATTGTTTTTAGATTTGCATTGTTAAGTTTGAGAGTAATGTCGAAGTTACTCATTGCTTCTTTTAGTGAGCAAAACCCGTAATAACCATCAGGTATGGTTAACTGGCTAACTAAAGTTCCTGCATTATTATATTTTTTAATCTTATTATTCTCCCTGGATTCAGTTATATTAAACCATACGACTTTGTAAAAAATTTCATGGAGTGCGATCGTTCTGGTTCCGCAATCGTTATCAATAGCATGTTCTAAAAACGAAGGACGGTCTTGAGTTGTTATTGTTACAAACATTTTTTAAACAAATTAAAAATGATTCCATTCAAATATACTGATGCAAAATATTCTGTTGGGCCGCACTACAATCTTAAAAATAAACAACTGATACTCTTGACATTTCTGTGACTCAGTCTGACGCCTTTCAAGTAAAGGTGAGTACTCCATTGAACAGATATCTTAACCCTCCTATTAAAAACGACCACATCCCGAAAGTGTGGTTTAGTCATCCGATGCAGTTTTACCAGAACCAGTTAAACTTTGCTGTGTTTTGTGCATCAACTGGTTGTGGAGTGTCGTATGCTGATCACTTAAATCACCCTGATCCTTTGGTGAGGTCAGTGTATAGATTTCATGGCGCTTGCAATTCAGACAAAATAGTCTGAAGGTGTAATACCTTCAGACGTATTTTGTCTGAATTGCAAGCGCCATTACCAAATGACAAACCGTTTAATCCATTTAGCAACAGAATAGACATGAAGGCTTTTGAAAGGATCTGTAACAAATTCAATATTAAGGTCAAGACAGACTTTAGACAAAAGTTGGATCTTAATCATGGTCTAGGCACCCTTATTTTTGGGGCGTGCACAGAAAGTATAACTATGACTGGAATCCTCCTTACACATCTTTCTCTTCAGGCACAGCTGTTTACATCGGGTCCATAGAGCAAGAGCATAAAACAGCATGGACAACATTTATCTTAGACACTTCTAAGGGCCTAACTAAAGCAGGAATAGAACGAATAAACGACTCTATTCGTACTTACGTTTGGTGTTTGCTAGGTTCGCAAGCACAAACGAGATCGAGCATAACTGATCCTTCTAATGGTTTTGATGCACAAAAACAATACTTAGCAAATTTAGAGGACGCCATTAATTCTACAGTTGATTTACCTTCAAGTATAAAAAGGTACCAAAATGTTTTACAATTTGCAAGATCGAAAGTAGACTTTGCTGTTGGCACTGGTTTATACATGCTACCTTCTGACCTCAGACTCCAGATAGGCACAATAATAAACTACAATAATGAAATCCTTGTGGCAGGCAATGAACAGAAGGTCGGAAAAAAACGACATAAATTCTGAGCCAGTAATATTGCAAGCAGTAAAAAAGCAAGATGACCCCCCAAGAATAAGTCATCCAATCCCCGCGCCCCAAAGCCCAAAGACCGTTGAAGTAAAAAAAAATAATGACCATGAATATGAAAAGACAGCACTTGTTTTAGGATTAACTGGCCTAGGATTACTTGGTCTTTATCTTACTAAAAAGTAACCCAGCTATTAAGAGAACTAATGTCCATAAGTGCTCGGCCATAAAGCCAACTACTTTGCTTGCAGTAGACAAAAGCCAACTAACGACGCTCCCTAATATGCCAGGTAAAGAGTCTATGGCTTTACTGGCTAATTTTTTTAATAAACTTGCAAGATGATCAAGCTGTTTTTTTTACCCATGATTTATCAGGCGGAGATGGAGGTGATGGCGGTGGAGGCACTGACCCGGGACCACCACCGCCTGTAATAGCCATCACCAGTGTACTTATTGCAAAAACCTAGGGCCGTTATAACGCTTGCTAATGTGACTCCTTGCTCTCTAAACGGTGTTCGTATTCGTTCTGCTAGTGTCGTGTCTTTATGTAAAATTCTCTGGATAGTTTCTCTTATTCTGCTAAATTGAGTTCGTAATTGTTCTCGGTTAAAAGACAACACTTCTATTCTTGATAATCTTAGTTCTTCAAGTTCTTTTAGTTTTTGGTTATTCTTTCTTTATATTCACGCCCTAAGTTGGCGTTATCAACGAGTTTTTCTTTTTCTCTTTTTATATGCTCATCTAGTTCACCCAGATTTGCTAAATTGTTTGTTAATTCACCTCTAATGGTTCTTAAAGTACGATCAAGGGCTAATAATTCTCGCATGGGTAGGAGACTCTGTCTCTGTAGCGGTGGGTTGT
The DNA here is from genome assembly GCA_018398815.1 of Conus ventricosus. Classification (NCBI taxonomy): domain Eukaryota; kingdom Metazoa; phylum Mollusca; class Gastropoda; order Neogastropoda; family Conidae; genus Conus; species Conus ventricosus. The sequence goes on from JAFLJL010016155.1 coordinate 10,328, forward strand.
GTATAGTTTTTAATGCTGTTTCTTCTGAAAAACTGGTTTCTTCTTCTATTGTATTTGTTATTTCACCCGCTGATTGATTTAATTCTTTAAGTTCCATGGTTTGCGTTTGGTTATTTGTTGGGAGTTTTTGTTGTATGTTTTGAAGTTTAGAAACAGCCTCCCCCCTTAATTTTGGTTTAACAATAACAATGCCAAGGCGATTTCGATTGGCAGCTTTAAGTCTTTGTCTAATTGTTTCCATGCCCACAAACTTTAATGGTCTCGTTTATCTGTAAGCCGAACAAGTTGTCCTTGATCGTTTTTCACAAACAAATGGTCATTTTCGTGTACTTCAAAATCATCAGGGGGTATAAATTCGGGGGGTTCTTGACCTAAACTTTGGTAAAATGATCTGACCTTACTTTCTGTTAATTCACGCCGCAATGAGGGCGCTGAGCGATGCTGTGTTAAAGGAGTCATTTCACTCATGTCGTCTCCAGGATCAAAAACATCATAATCTTCTTCACCTTCAATTCCTGCCATGTTTTTAAATAATTAACTTTTTATTTTGTTTTATAAAAATGTCGCAAACATATGGTTCAATTCTTGAACCCGCATAGAAGGCTGAAAGAGCCCTTTGGCGTAAAGGGGAAATAACGGAATATTATTGTTCCAAATAATCCATCTACTATTGATGCAGATCAAATTCTTACTGTCAAATTTCCAGACCTAGGAGCAGATGAAGTGATTGTGCCAGGTTCTGCGCGACTTACTTTCAAATAGAACTCGAATCAGCAACAGACACAAACAGGACAGTTGTACAGAATTTGGGAGGGCAATCGTTAAGAAAATTTCTATAAAAACTTGAGGGGCAAGAAATATTTTCTTTACACAATGCAGACATATTTTTAACCTATTCTGATCTATGGCTAACCGAGAATGAAAGGAATGATCTTGCGTTTCAAGGAAATCGAAAATAATGAAGCAATAAAACACAGAATAGACGCCGCAGATGCTAAAGACAGCAAAAAGTATGTAGCTGTAAGTTATGCGTATGGAAATCGCTTTTCCGTCCCCTTGATTTTGAGTTGTTAAGTGCGCATGCGCCGTACTTTCAAGGAGCATTAAAAGAACAGATTGTCATATGAACTAACTTTTAATGAATACAAACGTGTTATCAGATCATCAGACACCGAAGCAAAGTACAGCATTTTTGACATCGCGCTAGAGTTTGACATTGTTAGCAACCCTCACTTAGCAAGGCTGATTGAGCAACAATATCAGTCAAAATTAGCAATATATTACGAAAGAGTGATTCATCATTCTAAAGATACTAAAAGCAGGGCAGACACTATAATGGAATTTTAGTTTTAGTGTCTCAGCAAGATCACTCAAAGGTATTTTATTGCTGTGCGAAGATGAAGAACCGTTAAAAGACAAACTGAAAAGTTTCTTAATCCTAAAATAACGAAAGTACAATTTCAATTGAGGGTAGCCCTAACCAAATCTACGCTAGCGGGCTTAAACCTTATCAGCATTTTGCCCGAAATAAGAAAATTGTTCGGAGGTGGGAGGCATAGAAGTCCAACAGTAGACCTTGTGTCTAAAGATCTCCATCTTCACAGTGTTAGACTTGATGAATATTTAACAACGAAATACGGTTTATGGATTGACCTAAGGTCAACTGAGGATAATCAGTTGCATGGAAGTGGGAGAGCTGTTAGAGACGTAATAAACATTCAAATTGACAAAGAAGAAGATGACGATAAACCGCTTAATGTATATTTGTTTTTAATATATGATGCGCAGCTGAATATTCAAGATAACAGATTAAAAGATATACATTACTAAAATATTTTTATTTTAAAAAAGCATGTCTGTTCAGGTTTATCCAAATGTGCCTACAGCGCCAGAGCCGCCAAAAGAGGGGATAGTAGAAACCCCTAACATAAAAACCTTCAGATTAACCAACATTACACAAATGCAACAAAAACTAGAGCAGGACCTTTCAAATACAGCAAAACCAAACGAAGGTATTCTGCTGCCTGTAATGCTGTTACATATGTTAATACTGGAGCATCAACTCTAAGTGCTCTATCGCAGGAACAAGTGTTGGTTTCTTAGCAACAGGTGTTGGCGCACCCGCAGCTTTACCTCTAGGTGGGGTGTCTTTAGCTCTTGGCCTGTGTTCATTAGCTGTAAGTGCTGCTAGCAAAAAATTAAAAACTAAACTCCAAAAGCACACAGCTATGGTTCAGCTAATAACAGCTAAACTTAGTTCGTTCAAACTGACAATAAATAAAGCGCTAGTTGACTCAAACATCACGGACGAAGAATTTAGTCGTTTACAAGCTGATTTTGATGACTATAAAAGACAAAAGTTTGATCTTCAAAAAAAGGCAAGGGCAAGTTTTTCTCACGCGAAACACCGAGCAAATAAAAAAGGAATGTTTAAAAAAAAGTAAACGAGACATTAAACTCTGTTCTAAACAGCTCACAGTAACATCAAAAAAGGGCGTTTATACTTTAGTTTATGAGTCCAAGCACAAAAAGACCGTTGATATTGATTCTGATTAAGTATTTTTTTTAATTTAAATAAATTTTTGAGTTAGAAAAGAAAACTCAACATGGCTAAGATATATGAAGGACCTGAGACGAATTGTTTGAAGGAATGCTTAAGGAGAGCGTTTGTCAAAAGCTTTAAACGATATTGATCTAGAAGTCATTGATCCAACAAACGTACAGGCAAGTGTTGTGCATGCTATTTCTCAAGTTCCAGGTAAACTAACAATAGACCCGCCAGTAAGTAATGTTAGCTGTTTTAATCGACTATATAACAATAAATGAAGAAAATCTAGAAGTCTGGGTCTCAACTAAACAACAGGTTATTCTTTCTCATAATGACTTAACACCCGGTTGGGCAGACCAACTGCTTACACAGTTTTGATGTGGCCGCTGAAGAAGCCAAAATAAGAGGCTCTGGTTGGTCAGAGGGCGAAGTCTTAGAGATCAGATTAAAACAGGCTAAGTATGCGCCGATTGTAGGCAAGTCTTACATTCCACTACCTCCAGCATTAGTCGCAAAAAAAGCAGTTCTAAACATAAAGAATTCAGACAACAAATGTTTATGTGGTGTGTTCTTGCAAGGCTGCATTACGTCCGCAAAAACGCAGAGAGAGTATCTAACTATAAGCCTTACATCAATGATCTTAACTTTAGTGGAATATCCTTTCCTGTTAGTGTAGATCAAATTGATCAGTTTGAAGAACAAAACAAACCAATAACTGTTAATGTATACACATGGTCTGAGAAAACAAATTTGGTGCCTATTAGAGTGTCTAAAGACAGCCCAACAATAGGCGATCCAGCCAAAAGCCATGTGGACTTATTCCTAATGTCTTCGCCAACAGGGTTGCCTCAACATTACACATTGAACGCACAATGAGCAAACTAATGCAGCATACTTCAAAAATGGGCACAACAAGAATTCTGTAGAAATGTTTGACAAGAATTTCATCCTTTCAAGCCGCGCATGAACATATAAAATATTGTAAAAGTTCTGTAGACTGTAATACAGAACTAATTACGCCCCCACCTGGATCTAAAGTTAGTTTTAATAACGGAAACGACTGCAAACCAGTCCATATGTTGTTTACGCAGACTTCGAGTCGCTTATTGTTCCTTATGAAGGGCCAACCCCACAGAAACTTCCAAAAACTGTCTTAATGAGTAATCATCAGATTTGTTCCTATGCTTTTATCATTGTTAGGTCGGATGGTGTCCATTCAGAACCAGAATTGTATAGAGGGCCAGATGCTGCAGAAACATTCTTAGAACGCATGCAGCAAGTGCGTAACGCCTGTTCTAATAATCTAAACTTATCTGAAATCATAATGACACCTGAAGACCAAGAACAGTTATGACTCAGCCACACATTGTTGGATTTGTGGGGCGGCCTTGGTTACCGACGGTTTAGGCCTCTCATCAGACGCAGAGAATCCAACAGTAAGAGACCATGATCACATTAGCGGAAAGTTCAGAGGAGCAGCGCACAGTAAATGCAATCTTCAACTAAAGTTTGATCCTAAGACATGGAAGCTGCCCATCTTCTTTCATAACTTGCGAGGTTACGACTCTCATCTTATAATGCAAGCAGTAACCAGCGACTCCAGGGTAACATGCATTGCACAGTCATCAGAAAAGTACATGTGTTTCACTATAAATAACATGTCTTTTTATGACTCTATGCAACACCTGATGGGATCATTAGAGTCACTGGCTATGTCCTTAAAGTCCTGCCCAATAACAGAAGAATATTTTGACTCAACTCTTGTTAGAAAGGGTGTTTACCCTTATGAGTACATGAACAGTTGGGAAAGGTTTGATGAAGATACACTTCCACCTAAAGATGCGTTCTTTTCTAGTCTTAGAGGAAAGGGCATCTGAGTGATTCTGATTACCAGCATGCTCAAGAAGCATGGCAGAAGTTAGATTCTAAAACGATGGGAGACTATCACGACTCATACTTGATGGCTGACGTTTGTTTGTGGCGGACATTTTTGAAAATTATAGAAAGACCTGCATGAAACATTATAGCCTGGATCCTGCGCATTACATTTCTGCGCCTGGGATGAGTTGGGATGCTTTCTTAAAATTTACAGGAATACAGATTGATCTATTGTCAGATTTACCAATGATTCAGATGATTGAAAACGGATTGCGTGGAGGAATTAGTATGGCGTCGCATCATTACTGTAAAGCAAACAACAAATACTTGGACGACTATGATCCAAGTAAAAGGTCTAACTATCTCATGTATTTAGATGCAAACAATCTGTATGGTTGGGCTATGGCGCAATCACTTCCATTACGTAACTTTAAAATGTACACTGGCGGCGGTACGAATAATATTCAAAAAGCATTAAAGTGGTTGAACAGTTTAACGCCCGATCAGCATCGGGGCTTTATTCTAGAAGTTGACTTAGAATATCCTCATGAACTCCATGACCTACATAATGACTACCCATTAGCAGCAGAAAGTCTAAAGATGAATCCAAGAGAGCCACCTAAACTTGTGCCTAATCTTCGCGACAAAAAAAATTATGTCTGTCATTACAGACTTCTACAATTTTATTTAAGACATGGTTTAAAGCTAACAGCTGTTCATCGTGTAATTGCTTTCGATCAAGACCAGTTCATGAAACCATACATCATGAAGAGCACTGATCTTAGAACTAAATCCACAGATGCTTCAGAAAAAGACTTTTCAAGCTGATGAACAACAGTTGTTTTGGAAAGACTATGGAAAATCCGCACAAGCGCAAAGATGTCAGATTGGTCACCAAAGAGAATGAGGCAATTAAGCTGACTTCAAAACCAAATTATCAGGACTTCAGAAGATTTCATGATGGGCTTTTTGGCATAATGATGGAAAAAAAAAAAGTCAAATTGGACAAACCTGTATTTATTGGTTTACTGTTTTAGAATTATCAAAGCTTTTGATGTTAGAATTTCTTTATGACTACTTTAAACCCTTGTATCCAGAGTCCAGAGTACTTTACACAGATACAGATAGTTTTGTTATAGATATCCCTACTGAAGACATCTATAAAGACATGGAAATAGAAGTGGCTAAAGGCATGCAGGATGGTATGATACATCTGATTACCCTAAAGATTCGCCTGTACATTCATCTGTTAATAAGAAGGTTTTAGGAAAGATGAAGGATGAATTATCGGGAGGGGTGATTAAGGATTTTAAATTGGTTTAAGGTCAAAAATGTACAGTATTTCGAGCCAGGAGAAAACCATTAAGAAAGCAAAAGGAATATCTCGCAGTGTTGTGCAGTCAAACATATCGCATGACAACTACAAAGAAGCATTGTTTGACAATAAGACTTTTCATCATGACAACGTAAAACTACGATCTAATCTACATGAATCAACACAACTGTTGTAACAAAGAAGTCATTAGATAGAACAAACACTAAACGAGTATTTGTTAAACCAGAGTTTCATATGCAATCGGGCACTGGAAAAACCGCATAATTATATATCTTCTTCGCCCTCAGGTATATATTTTTCCTTAAATTTATCTAGAAAATCAATCATATCATCTTCCAATTCATCCAAATTTTTTCTCATGTTTGCTTGACGCGCTCGAACTTTTTTTATTATTTCAAGATATTCTTTTTCCCATTTTTGATAGTCAAAATTTGGGGATTTGGGCTGTAAGTGATCTGGATGCAGTGCCAGTGCCGATGAATCCTCGTAATTTGTTTCTTTACAGCAGAATACGCGTCATATGATTCTCGTATTAATTCCTTAATAGCAGAACACGCATCATATGATTCTCGTATTAATTCCAAGTTCTCTTCATTTATCATTCTTGTTTCGTTCTGTGCTTCCTTCTGAGCTTCCATTTTAAACTCAAATATATTTATGTAAATTAAAAATTAATTAGCAGCTGGAACTGTGTCTGGCGGGATTATCTGCAGTTCTTCCTTCACAAAAGATCTTTGAGGAGCTGGTTGTTTTGTTGTGTCAGTTTCTGTAAATAATACACGGGCGGATTCATTTTTACAATTCTTTTTATTTCATATGGATCAACGCTCCAAACGGGATCTGTTGCCCTGATGCGAGTGTCCCCTTCTGCTTCCCCAGGTAAATAAAGGTACCTTACTTTCAAACGAAATGGTAATAGTTTGCCTGATGAACTGGCGTCTCCTTCAACAACATCTATTGTTTGTTTTTTGATTGCTTGTACTGGTTTTAGCCCTTTAAATTTTTCATTATTCATTGCGCGCAAAACTGAGGGCAGTCTTCTAACCCATTCTGTGTTGCGAGAATTGTCATCAGCTCTCTGTGATACTGGTAGGAAAAAAGCCTTTCAGATAACTGTTTGTTAAAGTTTTCAACTAAAGCCTGTGATCTGTGAACTCCTGGAATGCCTCTTTTAATGGTAACTCTATGTTTTAACAATAATTGATTCACTCGGCCTTTAAATTCTTTTCCATCATCGACTTGAATCATGCGAGGATAAGTTAGCGGTCTCGCTGGTATATCAGTTGTATGGCAACAGCAACAGCAGAAGCACTCTTTTGTGTTAATGGTTCTGCATCTTTGTATCTTGAAGCTATGTCAATGACTGTGAGTGCGTACTTAAATCTTTTTCGTCTAATCGTATCGTGGGGTAAATATAGAAGATCCATTTGATGGGGGTCGTTCGGTATTGTATTCACAAAGTGCGGTCTCTGTATTCGTCTAGGTGCAGGTAAATAAATTTGCCAAATCGCTTGTTTAGATAGCCATTCCTTTGCTGTTTGTTCACTGACCCCCGCTGCTTGGCTTAGCTTTTTTATTGCCGTGATTCCCTTCCAATATCCTTTTGGCGAATAATAGATTTTGTTCATTTTTATTCAGCCAATATTATGTGCAACAAAATACACAACAGTCATACCAAAGACAATAAACACGATTTCTTGCATCTTTTGTTTTTCTGATGGCTGATAAAAGTCACTGAATTTTGGTGGGGGCAATGTCTCGATTGGTTTGCCTGTTACAAGATAATATTCTTTATTGCCTGGTCAACGTCTTTAAATGTGTAAGCTGCATGTCCCTGTTTTTTCAGTTTGTCGTTAATGAAATCTAGCTGCCCAATTCTCTGCTTTTCATACGCAGCTTGTGCAGCTGCTAGTTGCTCCATAGCTTTGTTATGTCTTTTTCTCTCGCCGTCATCCCGCAGTTTACTAAATGCGTAATTACTTCCGCTAAAAGCAAGCGCATTAACCACAGGCCGCCTATCATCATTACGAATGAAGCCATTTTTATAAATGTATTTTTTTATTTTTACATATCTAACTGTCTGGAATTATTCCTTGCTTAACTAGAAAATCTTTCATAGCAAACGAAGCTGTAATGATAGCAATTAGCTTTGCCGAATCCTCAAAGTCTAGTTTGCCAAGATCCGCTGGTTTAATTTTTAACAAGCTTTTACCAAGCATTGTGTATCCTATACTTAGGCCACCAATAACAGCAGAATGGTAAACAAGATTGGTAACAGTCTTTTCGGCGCTCATTTTTTAAAAACAAAATAATAATTATATTTAGTAATAAAACATGAACACTGATGATCTACTAAACCTTCCTGAACTTATGATTACAAATGACCAAGTTGATGAGCAAGCTATTATGCCCAAAAAGGAAAGGCTGTATTCTTTGGCAGCATGTGGAAAAACAAAACAGTTCATCGGAAATGAATTTAGCATAGAACAGATTCAACAGATGTCGCCACAAGACATTGTAAAGTATAACAGGTATGAAGCGCAACTAGGGTCGAGAATGGTAAAAAGTGTAGGACAAACGGTTCTTAGTTTGTACACTAAACTAGTCAGTAGATTTGCGCCTATTGATTCTGAACAAGATTTTATGTATGATTTAATGCAGGATCCAGTTTTATCAAAGACATTAGAGTCTCTAGGCTGTGATCTATATTACAGATTTGGAACATTACTGTCGCCATTAATCATGGGATTAATTACATTTAATCATATAGATTTTATTTCCCTTCAAAATGACCGAGCCAGAAAATCAGCAGAATCAGAATCAGAAAACATTGAATCAGGTGGAGAAAGTAACCAGTAAAAAGCTTCCTCATCCTGGACGTGTTGCAGCAGGAAAAAGATTAGCAGAGTGGAACAAACGAACAAAATTAATGTTACAATCACATAATATAGCTCATAATGAAAAAGTGCCAGAGCCGCAGCCAGTTGTTTCAATGCCAGCTATAAAAAACACCAGAACAAGTTGATTCAAGACCTACAACAACAACGCCAAAGTCTTCATGGAATTTTCTTAAAGCAATTGTCATTTTTGGCAGCATTGCTGCTGGGGGCGGTTATTACGGTTATAAAATATATAAACAAAGACAGCAAAAACCAAAGCAGTCAAAAAAATCTCAACCACTAAATACAGAAGTCGAACACAAAAGTATGCCAAAACTGCCAACAACAAAAGATCATTTTGATCCATTTCAGATGGAATAATACTTTAAGAACTTAATAAATAATTATAAGTTAACTTGAATAAGAACTTGGTTGTACTTAAAGGATGACTTAATTACAATCTTGAGGTGACTTAAGTTAAGAACTTAGAAGTTACTTGGGATGACTTGAGTAAGAACTTAGAAGTAACTTGAGGATGACTTGAGGATGACTTGAGTAAGAACTTAGAAGTGACTTGAGTAAGAACTTGAGGATGACTTGAGGATAACTTGAGTAAGAACTTAGAGGTGACTTGGGGTAACTTGAGTTAAGAACTTAGAAGTGACTTCAGTGTGTGCATGCATGGGGTGGGGGTGGGTGGGGTGGGGTGGGGTGTGTGCGTGCGTGTGTGTGCGCACACCTTTGATTATTTATAAGAAACAGATGTTCAGAATATGATATAGTTATTATCAGTAAAAATGCTATAATTTTAAAAACAACTACAAATTATAATAATAAACTTACCTTAAATGTCTTGTGAATCCTCTGCTACATCCCATTGAGTATTTAATTCATCAAGAGCAGCTTTCAATTTTTTTTCTTTATCAATCAATGATTTTAATTTTTGTCCTTCTAGTTTTACTCTTTCTTCTTGTTTCACTCTTTGTCTCTTTATCTTTCTCAACTCTTTTCTCTTTTTCGCTATTTGCTCTTCCAAATGTTCTTTTTTAAATGGAACGCTGGCCAAAAAACTTTCAACAGTTCTTGATGTTCCCGATGTTGTTGCCTGATCCGTCATTTTGAAACTAACTGCATGGCTCCAAGAACACGTAACTATAAACAGTGTCAATACCTTTTTATATGCCAACCCCAAAAAACAATGTCAACCCCGAGAAACAATGTCAACCCCGAGAAACAATGTCACGGGTCAAACCGAAAATAAATGGGTCGCACAAGCAGAAGTAAGTCACACAAGCAGAAGTAAGTCACAAAACTTGCTTTAGCATATATTCGTTACTACTACCGGCAAAAAATGATTTGCTTTGCTCTGTCGTGCTAGCCCACCCAGACCACTGTACCTGTTGGTGCCTGGCACAGCTTCATACACCCTGCCACAATTCACCAACACTGTAATTAGGTGCTGCGCGCATAAGACCCAATGACACAAATTAAGTGATCAGGCGTCAGCATAAATGACGGGCCTCTGTGTTTCCATGTCTGTGAAGTATTCTGGCAGTGTGGGAACTTTTCTTCCTTAGGCAGGCCAACAATGAGTGATCCGGCCAGCCTTACCTAGTGTTTGTTTGTCTGTCTACTTCGTTTTATAAGATTTATCATGATAGGATAAGTGTGTGAATTTTAAAAGACTGTGGTTTTTATTTCACGTGGGGGACGGGGACGCATTTGATGCATGTTTGCGTGAAAATGATGTTATTGAAAATGATCAGGAAGAAACATAGGATTAAGCAAAAACTAAAATCTGAAAAGTTTAGTAGATTAGTATTGAAAACGGATAATCCTACACAGTATGTTTGTTTGTAGGGTTTACTAGGAGAGAACTATAAAATGCCTATCCTAACTCACCCCGCCCCGAAACTTTTGAGGGCGGGGTGAGTTAGGATTGGCATTTTATAGTTCTCTCTTTATTAAACTATCTCTCAGTGGTCACTTTCACCCAATGACCACGTTTGTTTCTGTTAATGAGTGAACTCACAATTATTTGGGGACGTCCGCTACACTAGTCAAGCCACATAAATATTCTTCCTTTTTAGTTGTGGCATGGGGAAATGATTCATATCACTAAACTACATTGTGATGGAGCGTCACATGCCTTGATGTGAGGCTATGTCACATGACAGGCACAGACATGGCCATAAGAGGCAGCAATGGAGACTGCACCTGTATATAGTTTGAGTTCCTGATCAGGCAGCCAAGCTCACCTGGGAAGGGAAACGTCCTCCTTAATCACTCTCCAACCTTTGTGGATGCCACCACCTCTTGAACCAGCCCTGATGTGGCCCTTTGCGGTCGGCTGGGCTATAAGCAACATTATCTTATCTTATCTTACCTCTTGAACAGGAAACAGTTTTCCAGCAGGAGTTCCAAGATC